>JAGDYQ010000079.1:114114-411614 GCA_021962125.1 Bulinus truncatus | reverse complement strand
CTCAGCGCTGGACCAGTGTTTATTTGTATATATACATTTTTAAAAAAGGGGGAATTTTCGAAAAGTAGCACAATCTGGCAACAGTGCGCATGATAGTTGATACGGTGTAAAATTATTGGGGTACAGTGGTTGAATTAATACTTCACAAGTTTTTATATGTTTAAAAAAAAATTGTTTTGCAAACGGAAAAGCGAAACTGAAATACCTCGATAATTATTATTTTTGAACAGGGTTGGGAAGAGGTGGGGGGCGGTGTGGGGGGGCTAGAAACAAGTAACACACACCTAGATATGTGCACAAACACTTCAATTCAAGATATAGATATAGATATATTAAACAATATACTATGGCAACGCCTTTGTTCTTACCCACGAGTGATGTATTTCAAAAACAAAGACAAACAAATAAATCCACTGCTTTTAAAAAAAAATGTCTATTGATAGATCACTGCTAGCCGCTGGAAATAGCCTAAATTTATTTATTGTTTGTTGTTCCCCCCCCCCCCCCCTGAGCGCCCAAAATAGAAACCTTAAATGGAATAAAAAAAATTCCCGAGTAGAAACCAAGAACGCAGGCAGCTAGTGAAGTTCATTACGGGTGACATGCGCAGACTACAATGAAATCAAATCGATTCCTGTAAGGCTACTTAAATACTGCATTGTGCAAAAAATGAATTGCACCGCTGGAAAGTTTTGTAAGCCGCTCTCGCTGCTGCTGCGGCCACCACATTCTCTTCGTCTTGAGACGAAATATGTTGTGATGGGATGATAGGCCTACATGGGAAAAATCGAAAAGACACTCTTAAAGACTAAATTTTTAATGCCTTGGGCGATCGAATTCTTTCTAGGGCGGGCTAGTCAACTTCACAGTAGCCAGGGGACTGGTTCATGAGGGCCACAACAGACTGCTAATCATTTCTTTCACACAGGTTCTGGCCTTGGGCTCCTTGCATGAGATTTGGAGCAGTTTTCTTAAGGACCTGGCCTCAAATGTCTGCATCACATTCTTCCAGTCTCAGCGTGCAATGTCCATTATTTGCAGCCGTGTAGTGCAGGATGGGTGACTGCCAATGACCAGGGTATCCTATACAAGGTGCCGAGGCTAATGGACTTACAACATCCAATCGAGTGTGCTGAAGGCAGCCATAGCGGTTGTGGTTCTAGTGCGAGGATCAGACACTGGTAGGAACAACCATCACCCAGGGGCGTTGAGACCAGGTACCTGAAACTCCCCCCCCCCCCACGGGTCAACGTTCATTGTTTTTTTTTCTGCCTAGCTTTCGATTGTGGTGTCGATCTTTCTTGTTTCACTTGACTCGTGCCCACTTCCATGCCGTGGGCACTGCAAGCTGTTTGAAAGTTTAGTGGTGAGTTTTCCGAGTTCACAATATCTGCCCCTCCCTCCCCCCAAGTATCTGGTCTATACATCATGGTAAAGGTATTAATACGTTATAATGTTTTTCTGTGCATCCCTGGCCACCCCACCCTGGGCTGTGATGGGGATGTAAGAATGGGTGCCATACTGAAATAACGCCCTACCACTGGCTCATGGGGTTCTATCAGAGTTGAACATCTCATCTGTACAGGGTCTATTATAGTTGTACATCTCATCTGTACAGGGTCTATTATAGTTGAACATCTCATCTGTACAGGGTCTATTATAGTTGAACATCTCATCTGTACAGGGTCTATTATAGTTGTACATCTCATCTGTACAGGGTCTATTAAAGTTGAACATCTCATCTGTACAGGGTCTATTATAGTTGAACATCTCATCTGTACAGGGTCTATTATAGTTGAACATCTCATCTGTACAGGGTCTATTATAGTTGAACATCTCATCTGTACAGTGTCTATTATAGTTGAACATCTCATCTGTACAGGGTCTATTATAGTTGTACATCTCATCTGTACAGGGTCTATTATAATTGAACATCTCATCTGTACAGGGTCTATTATAGTTGAACATCTCATCTGTACAGGGTCTATTATAGTTGTACATCTCATCTGTACAGGGTCTATAACAGTTGAACATCTCATCATTTCATCATTGCATAGATTGTACACAAATAAAAAGCTGTTAGCTAAGCAAAGCTGCCTTAGCATTAGGTGCTCAACCTATTATGAATGTTTTATTTTCAAAACACAAAGCAACGGATCACATATGGTAAACAATTAGGGTCAGCCACCTCACCCCCACTCCTTCACTCCCTGGAATACTAAGTCGCGACCACAGGTATACCAAACTATGGAGGGGAGAAGATGACACATTTTGGCTTAAGTAAAAAAAGGTCATTTTTAAATGACTACATTACAGGCACCTGTAAATGTCAACAGGCACCTGAAAATGACAACATTACAGGCACCTGTCAATGACAACATTACAGGCACCTGTAAATGACAACATTACAGGCACCTGTAAATGACAACATTACAGGCACCTGTAAATGACAACATTACAGGCACCTGTAAATGACAACATTACAGGCACCTTCTTCTTCTCTTCTTCTTCTTTGTTCTCGATATATGTTTATGGAGGATTTCAAACGACCAGGCCTATAGTTATGATGAACTGCACGTTGGCATCCAGGTCCGTCTCGCTCCCATAAAGTTTTTGATTGAAGGAGGTCATCTGTGGCCAGAACCTGTTGCGAGCTGTGTCATGTAAAGGGCATGTTTGGTGAACATGCTCTGCATTCTCTGGAGACATCCCACATGGGCAGTCCTCACTGTTTCTAATGCCTAGCCTTCGGAACATGTGTTGTCTTAGTCTGTTGTGCCCAGTTCTGAGTCTGAAAATAATATTTTGAGCTTGTCTGAGAAGATTATAATAGGGGTCGTTTTTGTCATGATCTGGGTGATTATTCATCCATTTTTGTTGGATTTGTTCATTTATACAGCTTTTCATTTCTTCTGCATTTAGAGGGACATCTACTTGCATTTCTTTGCTGCCAGATTTTGCCAATTGGTCAGCAATCTCATTTCCATTTATTTTGGTGTGTCCTGGTATCCATTGCAGAACTGTTTCCTTTGTGTTTTGGATTAGTTTATGAAGAGCTGTTTTGAGCTGGGTTAATTGAGTGTAGTGAGGATCCTGCAGAGACTGTATAATTTTCTTGGCATCTGAGTATGACTATGATGCTGTTTGATGAGGAGTTTGTATGTTGACAGCTTCTTCAATCGCTTCTTTTTCGGCTTTGAAAGAGTCTGAAGTTTTCCCAGTGGGCATACTATGTACCATTATTTCTCCATTTGGCCATTCTATATAGATTCCAGCACCTCCATTTTGGCAGTTTGTTTGCGAGTAACCATCTGTGAATGCTCTTATCCATAGAGAACTGGGGTAGAGTTTGTTTATTTCATTCATTGTCATTGCAGAGAGAGTATTTGTACCATATTTAGATTTTTTCTTTATTTAAGCTAGGGAGTCTCTCGTGGTTATTGGACGGAAGGTGTCCCAAGGGGGCAAGTCACTGTAAGGTTTTGTTTTAATTAGGGAGAATGGTTGTATTTTTGTTTTAATTTTCTAGCCGCTGTAATGAAGTTTGATCTTTGCAATCTTTGAGTAGAGTTAGACTTTTGTACTCTCTTGTTAAGCGGGTGGTTTTAGATAGAGCGCTCAAACTCTAAACCCGGTCAGATGAGGCCGTTAGCTAGGGGTAGCAGACATCTAGGAGAGAAAACTCCGAAATTAAATCAACTGCTGCCTTGCAGTTGGTCTTGGCTGACCAAAGGCTATGGAAGCAAATGCAGAAAAACAGCAGGCTGAAGATGGAGGTAGTAGGCCTTAATGGCGCAAAACATACAGCCACGCAACCTCGACAGGCACCTTAAATGGCAACATTACAGGCACCTGTCAATGACAACATTACAGGCACCTGTAAATGACTACATAGCAGGCACCTGTAAATGACAAACATTACAGGCACCTGCAAATGACTACATAACAGGCACCTGTACATGACAACATTACAGGCACCTGTAAATGATAACATTACAGGCACCTGTCAATGACAACATTACAGGCACCTATAAGTGACTACATAACAGGCACATGTAAATGACAAACATTACAGGCACCTGTAAATGACTACATAACAGGCATCTGTAAATGACAACATTACAGGCACCTGTCAATGACAACATTATAGGCACCTGTCAATGACAACATTATAGGCACCTGTAAATGACTACATTACAGGCACCTGTAAATGATAACATTACAGGCACCTGTCAATGACAACATTACAGGCACCTGTAAGTGACTACATAACAGGCACCTGTAAATGACAACATTACAGGCACCTGTAAGTGATAACATTTACAGGGAAATGTTTGAGCTAATATGACCTGGATCACGTCACAGATAAGGTCATGTCCAAGATGACAAATGAAGGAATCAAATATTGGTTTGCGCCGAGTCCATCAAAGAGAGATCACACATCTTGAGCTAATCAAGAATTACAGACTAAAGTCTAGCAGTAAAAACACAAACACACACACACACAAACATATACACACACACAGATGATGCATTCAAATACTGTAGTTTCAAATTTAGTCTAACGATTTGTAAAAAAAAAAGAAAGGGTGGGGGGGGGGACATCGGGCAATTTAATATTTTTCATTTTGCGCGATAAATTGTTGTCGTTTTCCTCTTCCCTCGTCAGTTGTTGTTTTTTTTTTAATTTTCTGCTGCAAAACTTCATGAGCATTTGATCTTGTTGCTTCCCTTGTGTTCTTTTATGTTTCAATAAATGGAGATTAAGTGTGTGGGGTTTTTTTTTTTGGTTGTTGTTGCTGCATGTGTATGTCTGGGGGTTTTCTTTCTTTACTTTCTAAGTTTATCAAACAAATCCAAACCGTCGTGCTGACGTAGATGGCGTTGAACAATGGTACAATTTTTAAAATACCAAGTTTACTGTTTGTTACTGTTTCAATAAACGCAATCTGCCCAGTAACACGCACAGGTGTAAATTGTTTACACAAGTGGGTGGCGTGGGGGGAGGGGAAGCGGGGGGGGGGACACGCAGTATATGAAATCGAATATGTTAACTAAACACTTTTAGAAACTGGACTGAATGTGAAACTGAACAGAATGTGAAACTGAAAAGAATATAAAACTGGACAGAATATGAAACTGAAAAGAATATAAAACTAAACAGAATATGAAACTGAACGGAATGTGAAACTGAACAGAATGTGAAACTGAACAGAATGTGAAAATGAACAGAACGTGAAAGAAACTGAACAGAATGTGAAACTGAACAGAATGTGAAACTGAACAGAATGTGAAACTGAACAGAATGTGAAAGAAACTGAACAGAATGTGAAACTCAGCAAAATGTGCGACCACTGTATGTGGCATGTGTTTCTCTATCGACACAAATGCCTATCATTCAAATGATACAGGTATTGTTTACTTTAATCCAGAGACGCCTTCCTCGAGATATGGCGCATAGCAAAGGCCGTACATATATTTTATTAGCCTACAGAGCTCAGGGCGCGCCATCAAATCCGCCTCTTGACAGGAGGGTTGAGGTGGGGCCAATGTAGTGTTGTTTTCGTTGACGAAAACTAAAACTAAAACCTTCGTTGACGAAAATGTTGACTTTTCGTCAACGAGAACTAAAACTAAAATTAGCAGCAAGATTAAAACTAGACGAAAACTGAAATTATTACAGACAAAAGAAATAAAAACTGAAACTAAAATATAGTGTTGCTTTCGTTCACGAAAACTAAAACTAAAATCTTCGTTAACGAAAATGTCGACTTTTCGTCAACGAGAACTAAAACTAAAATTAGATGCAAGACTAAAACTAGACGAAAACTAAAATTATTACAGAAAAAACGAAATAAAAACTGAAACTAAAATACGATCTGGGACTAAAACAACACTAGGCCAATGATGGGCCCCCCACCGACTTAGTTTTTAGGCAAATGGAAAGAACATATAAGTGTGGAGAGCTAAAGAACATATAAGTGTGGAGAGCTAAAGAACATACAAGTGTTGAGAGCTAAAGGACATATATGTGTGGAGAGCTAAAGAACATATAAGTGTGGAGAGCTAAAGAACATATAAGTGTGGAGAGCTAAAGAACATATAAGTGTGGAGAGCTAAAGAACATATAAGTGTGGAGAGCTGAAGAACATATAAGTGTAGAGAGCTAAAGAAACCTGTTCGTTTATCGCGACCCACGTGCACATGAGTAAATAAGGATAGAAAGAAAAGTTTAAATGAATCGTATATATATATATATATATATATATATATATATATATATATAATTTGGCGACTCACTTCAAGTCAATAAGTCTAGACACAGACACACCCTAGAGTAAGTTGGACTGACACAGGAACATGTTACACACCCCACTGTAAGTTGGACTGACGCAAGAACATGTTACACACCCTACTGTAAGTTGGACTGACACATGAACATTTTACACAGCCTACTGTAAGTTGGACTGACACAGGAACATTTTAAACACCCTACTGTAAGTTGGACTGACACAGGAACATTTTACACACCCTACTGTAAGTTGGACTGACAGATGAAACCAAATAATAGAGGGGAGGGGGATGCAATAAAATCTTATGAAACAAAGGCAGAATTAATGAAACAATTATTTCCGCTATAACCAGCAAGTACAAAACAGAAACAAACTCTTCTGATGGTTTTATAAATTATAACTTCAGATGATGTTCGTAGACGTCTGGCTACCAGTAGCGATAAAAGAATTGCTTAGATTTTATTATTTAAAAAAAAGGTCAGATCAGTTTTCTAGTCAGCGAGTCGGTCAGTCTACTGTATCAAGGGGTTCAGTGGCTGATGAAAGCGTGAGTTGGGTGCAGGTACTTTCTGGGAACGGGGCGAGAGGGGGCCCAACCAAGAAAGTTTCCCACTGAGCCGCGCTTATCCTGGGGCCGGACCCTGTGTTGTTAAAATGTATATTATAGTTACACTTTTCTCGTTAGTATGACGTCTCACAAGTGTTTTATCAGGGGCGGCCTTCATCAGCACTCGGGAAAATGGGGTGGACTTGATCGAGTATCGTCGGGGGGGGGGGGGAGGAGGCGAGAAAATGAAGGATATGTACCGCATTACACAATCTCCTATCGCGGGGCCCCATACAGGTACTAGATTTTGGGGGGCGCTGGTCATAACGACGACTAGGTGTGGACAAAACTCTGACGAATGTACAGGATATGAAACTGATTTGCGATCGACCCGTAAGCCACACTCCTTCTGTTGTCGAGTATGTAGTTTGTCTGTCTGTCTGTCTGTCTGTTTGTTTGTTGTTGTTTTCTTATGACCGATCACAGGTTAGGTTTCTTCTTCATTTTTTTTTTAATTTCCTCCCAGTCATATCTTGAAGGCGCGGTCCAAAGGCGATATGGTGCGGTCCACTGGCGATATGGCACGGTCCACTGGCGATATGGCGCGGTCCACTGGCAATGGAGACACGGAAGGTTGTCTAACGTCTGCTCTATCAGCCCCCGACCGCCCTCTGATATTAGAATCCGTAGGCACGGTGCGCGAGGCAAATGAACTCGCCGTTAAATCCGCCTCTGGAATACGCTCACCTCAACGCTCGTCTTTTAAATACATTCTTTCTATAGGCCGACACTGGTGATTATGTACAGCAGATATGTACAGCAGATATGTACATCAGATATGTACATCGGGTATGTACAGCAGGTATGTACAGCAGATGTGTACAGCAGATTGTACAGCAGGTATTACAGCAGATATGTACAGCAGGTGTGTACAGCAGATGCGTACAGCAGATATGTACAGCAGGTGTGTACAGCAGATGTGTACAGCAGATTTGTACAGCAGGTGTGTACAGCAGATATGTACAGCAGGTATGTACAGCAGCTTTGATACATTAAGACGAAGGCACACCCATAGAGTTTTTTGAGATCAATCCGATTATTTCTTACATACGAATTTCTGTCTGAATTTTCGTTTTTTTTTTTTGTAAATATTACGCCAATGGATTCGATTGCTTCATTGTTTTTATCAGGCTCTTAAAGAGACGATTACTGCTTTGTTTTTATCAGGCTCTTAAAGAGTCGATTACTTCATTGTTTTTAATCAGGCTCTTAAAGAGGCGATTACTTCATTGTTTTTATCAGGCTCTTAAAGAGTCGATTACTTCTTTGTTTTTATCCGGCTCTTAAAGAGTCGATTACTTCATTGTTTTTATCAGGCTCTTAAAGAGTCGATTACTTCTTTCTTTTTATCAGGCTCTTAAAGAGTCGATTACTTCATTGTTTTTAATCAGGCTCTTAAAGAGGCGATTACTTCATTGTTTTTATCAGGCTCTTAAAGAGTCGATTACTTCTTTGTTTTTATCCGGCTCTTAAAGAGTCGATTACTTCATTGTTTTTAATCAGGCTCTTAAAGAGGCGATTACTTCATTGTTTTTAATCAGGCTCTTAAAGAGTCGATTACTTCACTGTTTTTAATCAGGCCCTTATCGATTAACGTCGTTGTGTTTGTGTATGTGTGTGTCTTTAGGGCAAACAGCTTACTAGGTGTATGAACTCCGTCACTGAAGCTGGTCGGTGAGGGTGGGGGCGGGCAGGGGGCGGGGAGGGATATATGCTTGGTATAAAAAAGGGGGGGGATGGGGAGAGGGCGGGGGTCAGCAGAAGAATTTGCTTTCATTAAGTACCTAGAGGCATTCGATGAGTTTACTGCTCATCTCTCTCTCTCTCTCTCTCTCTCATTCACTCTCTCTCTCTCTCTCTCTCACACACTCTATCACTCACTTTCTCTCTCTTACTCAGTCTCACTCTCTCTCAATTACTCACTCTCTCTCTCTCTTCTTTTATTCAACGATTTATTCTTCGCGCATCCTGTATGTGGCCGCTGAACCGTGAGGAATAATTCACGACTTTATCTTCGTACTTGATCATAACGAACAAAGAAAGTTCGCTGAGAACTCCGGTGGAAAGGGGGGGGGGGTCAAAATTGAGAGGTGTGTGTGGGGGGGAGGGGTTCAGGTGATAATATTGTGACTAAACAAAGATGGCTCCGTCTGTGACGTTCGTGTGACGTCACAAGATATTTTTTTTAAGTTTTTAATACTGAGTTGATGAAAGATGGAAACACTGATGTAATCAACACAGATGTAATCAATACAGATGTAATCAACACAGATTTAATCTACACAGATGTAATCAACATATATGCAATCAACACAGATGTAATCAACAGATATGCAATCAAACACAGATGTAATCAACACATATGCAACCAACACAAATGTAATCAACACATATGCAATCAACACAGATGTAATCAACACTGATGTTATCAACACAGATATAATCAACACAGATGTAATCAACACATATGCAATCACACATATGTAATCAACACATATGCAATCAACACAGATCTAATCAACACTGATGTTATCAACACAGATATAATCAACACACATGTAATCAACACATATGCAATCAACACAGATGTAATCACCACAGATGTAATCAACATATACGCAATCAACACAGATGTAATCAACACTGATGTTATCAACACAGATATAATCAACACAGATGTAATCAACACATATGCAATCACACATATGTAATCAACACATATGCAATCAACACAGATCTAATCAACACTGATGTTATCAACACAGATATAATCAACACACATGTAATCAACACATATGCAATCAACACAGATGTAATCACCACAGATGTAATCAACATATACGCAATCAACACAGATGCAATCAACACAGATGTAATCAACAGATATGCAATCAACACAGATGTAATCAACACATACGCAATCAACACAGATGCAATCAACACAGATGTAATCAACAGATATGCAATCAACACGGATGTAATCAACACAGACGTAATCAACACATACGCAATCAACACAGATGCAATCAACACAGATGTAATCAACAGATATGCAATCAACACAGATGTAATCAACACAGATGTAATCAACATAGATGTAATCAAGGATGATAACACGTAGTTAATCAAGGAGGGCAACACAGGGAAAATTAAAAGGTGATACAGCATTGATGGTAAATGAAAGATGGTAAAAATATAAATAATCCCATGACGGTAGGCGCAGAAATTGACAAAAAGATGGTAGCACAGAGTTGATCAAAGAAAGGTAACACGGATAATCAACGATGGTAGCACAGAGTTGATCAAAGAAAAGTAACACAGATAATCAAAGATGGCAGCACAGAGTTGATCAAAGATGGTAACGCAGAGATCTTTCCAAAGGACGATACGAACAAAAACAACATTTCCTACTTATTCCCCCTTAATGCACAGATTGTATTCAAGCTGCGCTCATTGGGTTTGCACTTACCCAAGGTAAAAGCTTATTAACGCGCTTAACTTTAATTGAATCTTGAAAATTGTTCGAGTAAATTTGAGCTTATAAATGGACTTGTGAAAGATGGGCCGCAAAACGTTTTGAGGACATGAAACAGGGCCGCCAGAATCGCTTTATTAGCACACACACACACCCACACAGGCCCCCCAACACACACACACACACACACCCATCCCGGTTGAAATAGTGTGATGTGTACTAAAGCCCCTGACGGGAATAAAATTTAAACGATCTAATATCATATGGGACCCTCTATCAGGCCTGCTGATATAACCACCCTGACAGACTCCACCAAGTGAGGCCCATGTGAGGACACAGGCAGCTCATTCATTTACAGCATATTAAGATTACGTTTATTCGACGGGGCTATCTAGGTCAGGGTCCCCCCCCCGGACGTTGTTCGGGCTGCACCCCCCTGAATGTATTCATCGCCCCCACCTCTGGCAAGTGCCCGGTAGAGACACCGTTGCATTAAGACATCCATTGGTTGCAATATTCCAATCAAGGGCATTCTTACTTTTTTTGGGTGCCATTAACAACGGTACATTAGGGTAATGTACGGACCTTACGCAAAAATGCTGGCCATCCACTTACAAATATTTAAACAACCTGGTCTGCCTCTGCTTTAAAAAAATTACGAACCAGACATACACAGTTAAACTATGATGAGGACGTAATAAAATGACGAACCAGACATACACAGTTAAACTATGATGAGGACGTGAACCAGACATACACAGTTAAACTATGATGAGGACGTGAACCAGACATACACAGTTAAACTATGATGAGGACGTTAACCAGACATACACAGTTAAACTATGATGAGGACGTGAACCAGACATACACAGTTAAACTATGATGAGGACGTAAAAAAATGACGAACCAGACATACACAGTTAAACTATGATGAGGACGTAAAAAAATTACGAACCAGACATACACAGTTAAACTATGATGAGGACGTAAAAAAATGACGAACCAGACATACACAGTTAAACTATGATGAGGACGTGAACCATACATACACAGTTAAACTATGATGAGGACGTAAAAAAATGACGAACCAGACATACACAGTTAAACTATGATGAGGACGTAAACCAGACATACACCGTTAAACTATGATGAGGACATAAAAAAATGACGAACCAGACATACACAGTTAAACTATGATGAGGACGTAAAAAATGACGAACCAGACATACACAGTTAAACTATGATGAGGACGTAAACAAATTACGAACCAGACATACACAGTTAAACTATGATGAGGACGTGAACCAGACATACACAGTTAAACTATGATGAGGACGTGAACCAGACATACACAGTTAAACTATGATGAGGACGTTAACCAGACATACACAGTTAAACTATGATGAGGACGTGAACCAGACATACACAGTTAAACTATGATGAGGACGTAAAAAAATGACGAACCAGACATACACAGTTAAACTATGATGAGGACGTAAAAAAATTACGAACCAGACATACACAGTTAAACTATGATGAGGACGTAAAAAAATGACGAACCAGACATACACAGTTAAACTATGATGAGGACGTGAACCATACATACACAGTTAAACTATGATGAGGACGTAAAAAAATGACGAAGCAGACATACACAGTGAAACTATGATGAGGACGTAAACCAGACATACACCGTTAAACTATGATGAGGACATAAAAAATGACGAACCAGACATACACAGTTAAACTATGATGAGGACGTAAAAAAATTACGAAACAGACATACACAGTTAAACTATGATGAGGACGTAAAAAAATGACGAACCAGACATACACAGTTAAACTATGATGAGGACGTAAACCAGATATACACAGTTAAACTATGATGAGGACGTAAAAAAATGACGAACCAGACATACACAGTTAAACTATGATGAGGACGTGAACCAGACATACACAGTTAAACTATGATGAGGACGTAAAAAAATGACGAACCAGACATACACAGTTAAACTATGATGAGGACGTGAACCAGACATACACAGTTAAACTATGATGAGGACGTAAAAAATGACGAACCAGACATACACAGTTAAACTATGATGAGGACGTAAACAAATTACGAACCAGACATACACAGTTAAACTATGATGAGGACGTGAACCAGACATACACAGTTAAACTATGATGAGGACGTTAACCAGACATACACAATTAAACTATGATGAGGACGTGAACCAGACATACACAGTTAAACTATAATAAGGACGTAAAAAAATGACGAACCAGACATACACAGTTAAACTATGATGAGGACGTAAAAAAATGACGAACCAGACATACACAGTTAAACTATGATGAGGACGTAAAAAAATGACGAACCAGACATACACAGTTAAACTATGATGAGGACGTGAACCAGACATACACAGTTAAACTATGATGAGGACGTAAAAAAATGACGAACCAGACATACACAGTTAAACTATGATGAGGACGTGAACCAGACATACACAGTTAAACTATGATGAGGACGTGAACCATACATACACAGTTAAACTATGATGAGGACGTTAACCAGACATACACAGTTAAACTATGATGAGGACGTGAACCAGACATACACAGTTAAACTATGATGAGGACGTAAAAAAATGACGAACCAGACATACACTGTTAAACTATGATGAGGACGTAAAAAAATGACGAACCAGACATACACAGTTAAACTATGATGAGGACGTAAAAAAATGACGAACCAGACATACACAGTTAAACTATGATGAGGACGTGAACCAGACATACACAGTTAAACTATGATGAGGACGTAAAAAAATGACGAACCAGACATACACAGTTAAACTATGATGAGGACGTAAACCAGACATACACCGTTAAACTATGATGAGGACATAAAAAAATGACGAACCAGACATACACAGTTAAACTATGATGAGGACGTAAAAAAATTACGAAACAGACATACACAGTTAAACTATGATGAGGACGTAAAAAAATGACGAACCAGACATACACAGTTAAACTATGATGAGGACGTAAACCAGACATACACAGTTAAACTGTGATGAGGACGTAAAAAAATGACGAACCAGACATACACAGTTAAACTATGATGAGGACGTGAACCAGACATACACAGTTAAACTATGATGAGGACGTAAAAAATGACGAACCAGACATACACAGTTAAACTATGATGAGAACGTGAACCAGACATACACAGTTAAACTATGATGAGGACGTAAAAAATGACGAACCAGACATACACAGTTAAACTATGATGAGGACGTAAACAAATTACGAACCAGACATACACAGTTAAACTATGATGAGGACGTTAACCAGACATACACAGTTAAACTATGATGAGGACGTGAACCAGACATACACAGTTAAACTATGATAAGGACGTAAAAAAATGACGAACCAGACATACACAGTTAAACTATGATGAGGACGTAAAAAAATTACGAACCAGACATACACAGTTAAACTATGATGAGGACGTAAAAAAATGACGAACCAGACATACACAGTTAAACTATGATGAGGACATGAACCAGACATACACAGTTAAACTATGATGAGGACGTAAAAAAATGACGAACCAGACATACACAGTTAAACTATGATGAGGACGTAAACCAGACATACACCGTTAAACTATGATGAGGACATAAAAAAATGACGAACCAGACATACACAGTTAAACTATGATGAGGACGTAAAAAAATTACGAAACAGACATACACAGTTAAACTATGATGAGGACGTAAAAAAATGACGAACCAGACATACACAGTTAAACTATGATGAGGACGTGAACCAGACATACACAGTTAAACTATGATGAGGACGTAAAAAATGACGAACCAGACATACACAGTTAAACTATGATGAGGACGTAAACAAATTACGAACCAGACATACACAGTTAAACTATGATGAGGACGTAAAAAAATGACGAACTAGACATACACAGTTAAACTATGATGAGGACGTGAACCAGACATACACAGTTAAACTATGATGAGGACGTAAAAAAAATGACGAACCAGACATACACAGTTAAACTATGATGAGGACGTGAACCAGACATACACAGTTAAACTATGATGAGGACGTAAAAAATGACGAACCAGACATACACAGTTAAACTATGATGAGGACGTGAACCAGACATACACAGTTAAACTATGATGAGGACGTTAACCAGACATACACAATTAAACTATGATGAGGACGTGAACCAGACATACACAGTTAAACTATAATAAGGACGTAAAAAAATGACGAACCAGACATACACAGTTAAACTATGATGAGGACGTAAAAAAATGACGAACCAGACATACACAGTTAAACTATGATGAGGACGTAAAAAAATGACGAACCAGACATACACAGTTAAACTATGATGAGGACGTGAACCAGACATACACAGTTAAACTATGATGAGGACGTAAAAAAATGACGAACCAGACATACACAGTTAAACTATGATGAGGACGTGAACCATACATACACAGTTAAACTATGATGAGGACGTGAACCATACATACACAGTTAAACTATGATGAGGACGTTAACCAGACATACACAGTTAAACTATGATGAGGACGTGAACCAGACATACACAGTTAAACTATGATGAGGACGTAAAAAATGACGAACCAGACATACACTGTTAAACTATGATGAGGACGTAAAAAAATGACGAACCAGACATACACAGTTAAACTATGATGAGGACGTAAAAAAATGACGAACCAGACATACACAGTTAAACTATGATGAGGACGTGAACCAGACATACACAGTTAAACTATGATGAGGACGTAAAAAAATGACGAACCAGACATACACAGTTAAACTATGATGAGGACGTAAACCAGACATACACCGTTAAACTATGATGAGGACATAAAAAAATGACGAACCAGACATACACAGTTAAACTATGATGAGGACGTAAAAAAATTACGAAACAGACATACACAGTTAAACTATGATGAGGACGTAAAAAAATGACGAACCAGACATACACAGTTAAACTATGATGAGGACGTAAACCAGACATACACAGTTAAACTGTGATGAGGACGTAAAAAAATGACGAACCAGACATACACAGTTAAACTATGATGAGGACGTGAACCAGACATACAAGTTAAACTATGATGAGGACGTAAAAAATGACGAACCAGACATACACAGTTAAACTATGATGAGAACGTGAACCAGACATACACAGTTAAACTATGATGAGGACGTAAAAAATGACGAACCAGACATACACAGTTAAACTATGATGAGGACGTAAACAAATTACGAACCAGACATACACAGTTAAACTATGATGAGGACGTGAACCAGACATACACAGTTAAACTATGATGAGGACGTTAACCAGACATACACAGTTAAACTATGATGAGGACGTGAACCAGACATACACAGTTAAACTATGATAAGGACGAGAAAAAATGACGAACCAGACATACACAGTTAAACTATGATGAGGACGTAAAAAAATTACGAACCAGACATACACAGTTAAACTATGATGAGGACGTAAAAAAATGACGAACCAGACATACACAGTTAAACTATGATGAGGACATGAACCAGACATACACAGTTAAACTATGATGAGGACGTAAAAAAATGACGAACCAGACATACACAGTTAAACTATGATGAGGACGTAAACCAGACATACACCGTTAAACTATGATGAGGACATAAAAAAATGACGAACCAGACATACACAGTTAAACTATGATGAGGACGTAAAAAAATTACGAAACAGACATACACAGTTAAACTATGATGAGGACGTAAAAAAATGACGAACCAGACATACACAGTTAAACTATGATGAGGACGTGAACCAGACATACACAGTTAAACTATGATGAGGACGTAAAAAATGACGAACCAGACATACACAGTTAAACTATGATGAGGACGTAAACAAATTACGAACCAGACATACACAGTTAAACTATGATGAGGACGTAAAAAAATGACGAACTAGACATACACAGTTAAACTATGATGAGGACGTGAACCAGACATACACAGTTAAACTATGATGAGGACGTAAAAAAATGACGAACCAGACATACACAGTTAAACTATGATGAGGACGTAAACCAGACATACACAGTTAAACTATGATGAGGACGTAAAAAAATGACGAACCAGACATACACAGTTAAACTATGATGAGGACGTGAACCAGACATACACAGTTAAACTATGATGAGGACGTAAAAAATGACGAACCAGACATACACAGTTAAACTATGATGAGGACGTAAACAAATTACGAACCAGACATACACAGTTAAACTATGATGAGGACGTAAACCAGACATACACAGTTAAACTATGATGAGGACGTGAACCAGACATACACAGTTAAACTATGATGAGGACGTTAACCAGACATACACAGTTAAACTATGATGAGGACGTGAACCAGACATACACAGTTAAACTATGATGAGGACGTAAAAAAAAATCAATTTTCATTAGGTAGGTCATTGGGCCAACTGAATTCTGAAATTAATCATCACTGAACTGTAACATAATAATTAACATAACTTGGGGGGGAAAAAAAGTAATAAACTTCACATTAAATCGAACGCAAAGCCGTTCTTCTTGAAAAGTCAAATTGTGTAACTGCCTTGGGCCCCTTCCATTATAAATGTATACTCGTTGGTGCTGGTAGGGCCCCCTCCCCCCAATATATATGAAGTCTCCATAAAGGGCCTTCCCCCCCAAAGACGTAAGAACGACTCAAATTGTACGCAATAATAGAAAGAAAAGAATAAATAACGGAACGTTAGACCAGTTCACTGCCATAGACTGGAGGACAAAGAAATGCCAGGGACACGGGCGGTATCGAGCCGAAAAAAAAATCGTTGTAAGGTTTTGGATTTGTCGATGTATCGATTACTCAGAAATAACAGAGAACACAAATTATTAACGCTCAATAAAAATCTATAGGTCCCAACACTGAACAGTCAGGTCTTTGTTTAAAGGGAATCATGTCTGGCACAAGAAAAATACGTAGTTCTTTTTAATATAAGCTTTTAATTAGTTTAACTTTCTGTGGGCTTTTTGGGTCTGTCCTTACATATTGTAACTCACTTTTGGACCTTGTTCTAATTTGGTGAGAAGGTTCAAATTCTGCACGCATTTACATTGTGCACGATCCTAATAATTTCGAGCCCATGAATTAAATCGTGTAGAATTACGAAGCTGACAACATTTGTATAAACTCGCCTTGACACAATCATTGTCAAAATAAATACGATGCATTTTGTGCTGGCGCTTTTTTTTAAAAAAAGGATGTTTGAAAACAAAAATCTCCATAACTTTAGAAATGATGATCAAAGAAAACAAAAATCTCCATAACTTTAGAAATGATGATCAAAGAAAACAAAAATCTCCATAACTTTAGAAATGATGATCAAAGAAAACAAAAATCTCCATAACTTTAGAAATGATGATCAAAGAAAACAAAAATCTCCATAACTTTAGAAATGATGATCAAAGAAAACAAAAAAAAAATATTGTGCTGTTTCTCAACATACGTCAGAATGATGATAAAAAAATAGAACCTCAGCCAACTGCCCAAGAAATAAATGCGGCTGGTATTCGAGATTGGCGACCACGCTTTAATTTCTCATCATAATTTCTATAAATGTTTGTAACAGCTTTAAGATTTAGTACATTCTTTAATGAAAGCGTATTTTTTTAAGGTTTCTTTATTGAGATTTTTAGAGCATTTTCGAACAAAAATGCTCTATTGTCCCCGTTTTGTCTGTCTGTCTGTCCGTCATCACCCTAGATCTCAACAACCATAAGTCCTAGACCCATGATGTATATATCATTTTGTAGGTCTTGGCCTGCCAAGAAATGACTTTTTTCCATTTCGCGATCTGACCTCTGAGGGCCGTAAAAGGGGGCTTATAAAGTACCGTTTTTTACTATATAAGCTATATTAATAAAGGAGCGCCCTATATCTCAGCAACCATAAGTCCTAGACCCACGATGTATATATCATTTTGTAGGTCTTGGCCTGCCATGTGTACATCAAAAGTCCATTTCGCAATAGGACCTCTGAGGGCCGGGCTTCAGGGCTCATAAGGGGCTTATATATTATATATACACCTTGTACGTTCAATAGCCCGTTCATTTGGTGCGAAATACTGCAGCACGTAGTTTCACCAAGATTTATTAAGAAACTCATCAAATGAAATAGTAAGCTTGTGTTCTGAGTTTAATTGAAAGTATCAGAGCTATGCAACAATTGACGGAGTTTTCGGACGATTAAATAACTATAATTTCGAATGTTTTCAATTATGAGTCCTATTTCAGTAACCACAAACCACTTGTAGTTAGATTTAAGAGAAAATAATTTTTTTCAAATATAAAGAAACGTCTTTATAAATTTCTTTTTACAGATATATGCATCACACAATTGAATTTATAAACATTTCCAAAATTTACAAATATTTACTGAAAGATAGCATACGTGCTGATACATAACATGAAAATGCGCTAACACGTCCTGTGTCCAGAATGGAACAGGCTTAATTGCTTGTTTTTTCTGCTTCCAGTTCAGCAAACAGACGAAACACACCAACAACAAAACAAAACTTTTAATCTATTTTGGACTCTCTTGAAATGTACACAGGTCACTAATTATAGCTTATTTGTGCATCAGACAGTCGTGAAACGCCAAGTTACAATGATATATTCATGTTGGGGCCCCAAAAAGTTCGTTGGCATACTCCCCCCCAACCACACAAAAAAAACAAAAACAGCAACAACCTAAAGCCACACTGACTCTTCTCCACTCACTCGCTCTACGTACAACAATTAACTTCTGTCACACTGACTCTTCTCCACTCACTCGCTCTACGTACAACAATTAACTTCTGTCACACTGACTCTTCTCCACTCACCTTCTTATAGACCAGATAATTTGGGTTGTCCTCGTGGGTGTGCTGACCATTGCCTTGGGGACTGGCCACAGACGTCGGCAGCGAGTCGGTCCTCCTGCTGCTGTTGTGCCTGTGTGCCATCCTGGTCCTCACCTGGTCCTGTAGCCTCAACTTGAAGTTTTTGTCTGGAATCTCCAAAGGTGGAAGCAAAGAAATTAAAAAAAAAACACAAACGCACGAAAAAATACTCCAGGTATATTCCTGTTGTTGTGGTCTGTAATCTTCTTTCACTTTTTTTTTACCCACAATTCTTGAGAAGTTTTTTTACTCCAAAAAAAAAAATAAATAATTTAAAAAATCGGTGGCTTTATGTGTGGATCATTAATGATTGGTGGGAAATCTCGAATTAACAAAGCTTGGCACAGAATCTGTGAAAGCGATTTTTGAAAGGAGCGCTGGAATGCATATTTCACAATACCATCTTGACACTTTTTTTTTAAAGCACCGACATATATCAACAAATTACACTAGACAGCGAATGACACAGTTTTCTTCGGCAAGAAAGAAATGTATGTGTATGTTTGTTGAGGTTTTTTTGGTGTATTTGAGTTTCCTCCACAAAGGAAACAACTTTTATTTTTTTAAATAAAGCTAAAAATAACTTTCACATTTACACAGGAAACAAACTTTGTGGGAGAAAATACAAAAAACAACAACTTTGAGTTCGTAATTGGGTCCGGTAGTATTTCTTTTTCTTATTTTCCCGAGGGTCACATTCAACGATTATTCCTCTGCGCCACTCAAGCTTCAAGAATCAAGAATTAATGTCATTTTTTTTCACACGAACGTTACTTGCCCGTTTACTATTGATCGGGCAGCAGCGCCAGCGTGCTGTGAGCGCCGTGCTATGGCCGACCACTTCATGTCTGCGAGCCGCGGGTACATAATGCCTTGCCCAGATCTGGACCAAAATTGCCAGAAATGGGCCAAAAAAAAAAACAAAGGGCCTGAATATCGAACCAGATTAATTTCTTTTCTTCCGATTTAATCTTGTCGAGATTAAAATATGTCGACCGTGGATCATGTGGAAGAGGCTTGTGGGGGTCGGGTCGGTGGTTGATTCCCGCCAGCCAGAGAGCCTAGCCGTGACTAGTGCAAACAAGCTGTATTAATTATAACTTCAGATCCACTTTTCCATAGTTCATCCATAGTTCATCAGGAAAGATACCATCTTTGCATCAAAATTTCAAAGTCTTTAAATACCGTCCGTCGCCGCCAACAATTGAATTCAGCCAGGTTGGGTATTTCCTGCTCAGTTGAATTCAGCCAGGTTGTGTTCCTGATCATTGTTAAGACAAAAACAGATGGCAATGTTTAATGGCAGAAAATTGAATACAATTAATATATTTTGAAGAAAAAATCAAACATAATTAATATATTGAAAACATCAAATATTCATATGAACAAAACAATTTTGTTTTTCATGTATATACAAGGGCGCATCCCCCCCAGGTCGGTACATGTTGAACATGGCCTGCATGGTAGGGTTACCACCTCAAAATAAGTACCCTCCCCTGATTTCATTCAAATGGACAATTAAAACTTAAAAGTAAGTAAAGTTCCCTTCACCCGAAAGGTCGTCTGGGGAGTTGAAGTGTTGAGTTCATCTGTTTCTATAACCTCGGCATATACAGAGATTATGTGGCTAACACAACGCCCAGCCGCCTTTACTTCCCCAACTCAAGTGGCTGGGCTTGTGGGACTTATAACCAACTTTGATCAGGACCGGGGAAAATTCCCTTGGTTCTCGTCTGGGCTCGAACCCAGGACCCTCAGGTCAACAGTGGAGCATCTAAACCACTCGGCCATCGGTCCCAACAATAAAACTTAAAACAGTGTAAATTTTTTTTGCTACATAGAAATATAATTTTATTTTATAGGATCCGCAGAGTTGTATTTTGGCCTTGAGATTTCATCAATTTATTTCTGAACCACCAAGAAAGATTAAAAAAAAAGACTGTTCTTTAATAAACTATTGAAACTGATTATTACCATTGATACTTAAAATTGTTAGCGCATATTTCCAACAAACAGACTAAATGCATTCCCAAATTATCTAGTTAAAGGATATCTATGAGATTTTAATGAAACCAGGATTAAAGTGAGTTGTATACTGCAGTGGTCCCCAACCTTTTTCACGCCGCGCACCTGTCGACGCTTGATAATTTCACCACGGCCCGCTGGGGTTGAGGGGAGAACGTTGATTAATTATATTTTGGTTTTGTTTTTCATTTCCAAGGCTACTGCCGCTCGCAGCTCCCGGTTAAACCTCTCGTCCATGGAAAGTCGCACAATCCCGAGAGAAATAAACCACAGTAAATAAAATTGAAATAATGTTTCTTGGGCGACCAAGCACCATTCGATCCACGGACCGGTACTGGTCCGCGGCCCAGGGGGTTGGGGGCCACTGGTATACTGCACTCTGACACAGCGTGAAGATGGCGTGAATGTGTATTTCATTATCTAGTGTGTTCAAGATTAAATATGTATTGTTGTATACCAGTAGCAGTGGTGAACCTTTTTTTTTTTTGGGCCGCGTGACCGAATTCAACCAAATCACCACTTTTTTTATATAGCAAAGTGCCAGCACTGCTGAGGCTCTGCGTGCCACCTGTGGCACGCGTGCCATAGGTTCGCCACCACTGTTTTATACTGTACTGAGTGTACTCTGATACAGCGTGAAGATGTTGTAAATGTGTATTTTAATATCTTGTGTGTGTGAGTGTGTCTGGTTGTTTTCAGCTTATCTGGTAATAGCTGTATGGGGATTTTCTATGTAGTTCTTTTGTTTGTGTATGTGTGTTGGTTAGTTTGTGTAGTTTCATCATTGTGTCATTTTATGTGATGTCTTCCATGTGTGCGTGCATGTGTCATTTTATGTGTTGTGTCTCTTCAGTTTGCGATTTGTCAATTTATGAGGTGTCTTTAGACTTTGATGTGTCATTATATGGTAATGTTCATTTATGAGTGGACGTTTGATCAAGTGTCACTTGGTAAATTGTCATCTTATATGTCATCAAAGCTTGTTTTCCGAAATTCTTTATAATTTGTATGTGACGTTTTCGGCCTGTGCTATGTTGTCTGAGATGGTGAAATCGTTAGTCTATAGCGCGTTTGTTTTGGAAATGTCGTTTTTTAAGTGGCGTCATGCTCATTCAAACCGAGGCTCTCAACGGGTGGTGCACGTACACAAAGGGGTACGGGGAAGGTTATCCAGGGGTGCGCAGCGATTCTTTTCGTTTAAAACAACCAAGAGTTGTGAAGGTCGCCAGTTTGCTGCGTGTGACTCATCACCAAACCACGTGACCAAGTCCGGCATTAGAAAGGTAAGCACATTTCATGATTTAAGTACCCGCGGAAATACTGTCGTATCCTTTGATGTACAGTCGCGAAAAAATAAAGGTTGAGAGCCGCTGCATTAAACGGCCCATATTAAAAACAAACATAAACAGTCGAATCAATGCTCTTCACATTCAACCACAAAAACATTAACCGATTTATGTGGCCACTTTTTATTGTATTGCCGAGCCTGAAGAGAAACCGACATCACAATTAGTGCCTGGTAAGATAACGGATCTAGGGGACAACAGCCATCCCTTCAACCTGTCGTTAAAACAACTTTGTATTCAATAGCTTTTTTGTTATTAGCTTTTCATTCCTTTTTCAGTACAGTGAGCAGTTGGGCATACACCAGTTGAAAAAAAAAATAATGACAAACAAAAATAAAAAAGAATTTCAAAAGGTAATCCTTTTATTTTTTTTTTAATTAGATATTTAAAACGAGTTTATTTTTCCTACTAATAATATAAGTCACGATGTAGGTCATTTCGTTTAATTCTACGAAAGTAAAAAATCTGTTGATTGTTGACCAGAAAGACGACTGCACTATAACAGTAATAATCAAAAAGTGTGACATATAATACATATGGTAATGTTATTCAGTACTGTGTCTAATACATGTGAGTTAATGGGACATTCTTTTTTTTTACTTGTGTTAATTCATTATTAGTGAATGTAAGAAGCTGAAAATATTTAGCTGTCAACTTTTTCGATAAATCTTTAAGAACTTATAATAAAAATATATTTGTCAAGAATATCAGTCCTAAAAAGGAAACGTTTCTAATTCTAAAAAGTCATGATTAAATTACATTTAATAATGTCCTTTAAAAAAATGTCCTTAAAAGTAGCTAAAATTAATAATATTTTACTTAATTCTAGTGAGTTTGCTTTTTTAATATATATATAAACAATTACCCGATTTTCTCATTGGGTAAACTTTTTGAAAATTAAATGATAATAAATTTTATAAACTAAAAACTAGTCATTGCTTTAAACATATGAAAAAATTTCTTGTACAAGATAACATGAATTTTAACAATAAAAATGATAATTTATCCATGACTGAATGGTCATAATGCTGACTATTCCATTCTCTGGTTTTTTTTCCAGGCAAGGCGACTCTATTTGGTTAATTACCCACTATTCTTCTTGATATTTCTCCCTAGAAAATAAAGTAGAATATAATTTAAACATACACCAAAAAACATATTTATTATTAATCTTTGTATAATTAGGTTTATAATTCTGCTACTTGTTTTAAAAGTGCAGTGCCTTTACTGTTACAGATACATTTAAACTATATATGTTATTACAAAATCAACAAATAAAGCAAAAAGTTTAGCTCTAGATTAAAACTCCACACACAGAAGATACTTTTGGCCAAACAAAAAAAAACTAAATTTACCAGATATTTAATCTTAGCCAACAAACGTATAAACATGAAATAATAAAAATGTGTTAGTAATAAACCAAATAATTTTTCCTTGTCATTTTATAATATGTTATATATTTGTCCTAGGCTTTGATTTTAAGATTTTTGATAATCATGGAAGTTCCCAATTAATGATTTTAGTTGAGCACACATCCATTCGAATTTTGATATTGATGTTATATATCCTCATAAATATAATATTTATTCTCTTACATACAATTTAATGAACACTTTCTTTAAATATACCTTTTATATTTGAATGAACCTCTTTAATACAACCAAACCCTTTTTCCTCTTGTCCATCCCCACTTTGCTTCCCCATGTAAATAAAACTTATCTATTTGATTTAAACATTTTTTTAGCACAAAGCCCTAAAAAAGTAGCACAATAACTTAGCATGAATTTTCGGCCATTAAAACTTAACGCTTTTGTGAACAATATGTTTATTATTTAATTTATTTTCTAATTTCTTTAAAAATAATTTTGTGTTCTTCACTTATGTAAACAGTTTAATAAGCTTAATTGAAAGTGTGGTATTAATGATTAGGAGGGGTGTCACATGGCATCCGATTTCATGGGCAACACCAAGTATTAAACAGATAGTATTGTTAAAAAATAATTTTAAAGCTTATTTAGCAATGAAAAGAGTGTATAATAACAAAAACGTAAGCTAATTGTACTTTACAAAATAATTAAAATTCATGATGATAATGCAATTAATAAACTTAATATTCTATCCAATTAAATTTTTCATATAGGGGCAGGACGTCTTTCGCTGTTACAGTGGTACCTCGACATACAAGTGCTCTAACATAAGATATTTGAGAGATGTTTTGCTTTGAAATATGAGAAAATTCGAGATAATGGCTGGTCAGCCAGTTTATTGCGCCTGCCATCTCCCATTTTTCCAGTGCCTCACAGTCAGTGAGCTTCTGTTTGCTCTGCTGTCGAAGTATCTTTTGATAAGTTGTGCCTCTTTGAGCTCTTTGTCCATTTTTAGTACTTTATCACAGTTCTTTTCATAACCATGGGTCCAAAGAAAGAGTGGAAAGTTGTCAGTGCTCATAAGGAAGACAAACCAAAGAAAACATGAGCATCGTGTGCGAGTGACTGAGTTGGCAAGGCAGTTTGGGCATAGTGCTTCAACAATATCTAGTGCTTAAACAGGAGCTCCATAAGAGTATAACACTAATAGGAGCTGGCTGGAATACTTAACCCGTCATCTCCTTCAACCTACACCTCGTCAGTATCTTTCTTAAAATCAAGTCAGCTAATTTTCAAGTAAATACACTTAATAAAACCAGTTAATTTCTAACATTTTTTATGTTATTTTTAAAATATTTAGCTATTTATATATACATTTTTCAAAAATTAATCTGGGATGGTATTTTTGGGAGCTGAATGGATTAATGCCATTTTAATTTATTCCACTGGGAAAATTGTTTTGTGATACAAGCAAATTGACAAATGTTACAGCACAAATTAAATTGTATCTCAAGGTACCACTGTACTAATGGAATCAATGTTGTCTGCTGAAAATCAACGTAATATTTTTAGAGGAAGCTAATAAAGAGCCCATCCTATGGTACTTTGTAAGGATTTCACAGAAATGTGACAAGGCATTATGGATAAAAGATTCATTGCTGGCATCACATAATGCTTTACTCATAAGGTGCTTTTCTTCATATAACACAACCAATTCAATTTCATCTGAGTAATATTTTAGTATGAAAAAGAAAAATAATCAACTAGTAGTAGTACAGCTTGTAATAAAAAAAGATTTTCTCTATAACGTATTTAATTTCTTACATTATTTTTATTAAAAGACTAATTTATCTGAAAAGCTTACTTTAAATTAAAAGGATTCTAGCTAAAACTAACAGAAAACAATAATTCACAGACTATCAATGAAAAGTTTAAGAAACAAAATAATAATATGTAATGCAAGAAATGTAACCACATGAGCAAACAAACACTTCAAATTTTCAACAATAAAACATTTACTCCTTATGAATTTATGTTTTCTTTCTTCAACACTGTCACACTTTGTTAACTACTATATTATAGTAAGGCCTAAAATAATATGTATAAAGGGTAAATAGCAGATATGGGACCATGTAGAGTAGCAAAAGCTTATAAGTCTCAAACAAAAGTAGGTAAGAGTATTGTTGCTATATTAGATTATCAAAAAGTTGATATGAAATGAATAGAAAAAGAGACTTAATGGGAAACAAGAGTAGATAAACAAAATACAGCAACAGCAAAAAACACAACCAAAACTGTGATGATGAGACATCCATAATTTTTCCAGATTATATGCTTGAAGGTTTTCCATGGTAAAGTAAACCATAAGAATGGACGCTTTCACGCCTGACAGTAAAGAAAAACTTAATGAAGCATTAATTTGAATAATTAAATCACAAACATTGCAATAATTTTTATTTTAATAAGAGTTGAAAGATAATATGTACGTTGCAAGTAGCATAACATATTATAGTATAATAACACAGGACAATTTCTTTATTTGTTGCTATTATTAGACACTGCTGTAGATCTGAAAATATGTTTTTTGGTTTAAATTGAAATGAGAGGGTGTCATACAATGCCAGGTGTTACGTTGTTAAATTAGTCTAACGGGCCATTGGGGGCAGATGACGTGAATTCATCTTTGTTTCTATAAACTCGCATATGAAGCTGACCATGTATTAGTCGTGGTGCCATTTTCCAGCTTAAGACAGGTACCCATTTAAAGCTGGTGACTTGCAGAAACGACTTTGGCACTAAATTTCACTCCTTGAAAAATCTCCATGGGTCTCATGAGTAATCGAACCCAGACTCTCAGGTTGATAGTTGAGAATCTACACCACTCAGCCATCCAACTCATGTTGACATGCTAACAAGGATGACAAAATCCAAGGATGTACTTAGTCAGTAACTATAAAAATAATTTGTCTTAATTTCATAGATTCTTACTTTGGTGGGTCAAGCTTGGGATGCAGGTTTGGTTCATCTCTGCCCGGACCAGCTGGTCTCTTCAGCCTGAGTAGCCGCGCATATTAGTTCACCCATTTCTAATTTCTGTAAAATTATTTTTATAATTATTGAAGGAATATCCTAGATCAAACCAACGCAAGCAAGTATGCTTTCGCAAATAAAAAGACGAAAAATAAATATTTTTTATTGATGTTGGTGCAATGAAAATTTAAAGAGAAAAATTATTTTTGATTTTATCGACAAGAAAACCAGATCATGACTGGATAAATGAATGCTTATAAGCTGCCTGGTGCCTGTGCTATCATCATAACATGGTCAGAATCCTTTTATGTAAGCTTCATTTCAAATAGGGAAACAAGTTTAATGATTTTTCCTCAGCTGAATTAAAGGTTTTGAAGATTAGCTTCGCATCTTTTGCAGTAATGGCATAGCATTAAGGTTCAATCAGATGACCTAAGAAATATTTTGTTTCATGCAATAAGTGGCTGTATCATTTATCGCTAGCCAACATGATATTTTTTAAGTATTGTAAGATAAACAAATTTTTCTGTACAGTAGTTTAACGCCTACCAATGAAATCATCCTTGAGAACTTGTCATTGTCCCAAATTACATTAGCTTTGGGAGTTGTTTTAATTCGCTGTATCGTTATTCCAAAAATGCTCCCAGAAAACATCATAAAACATTATTGTGATACATTTTACATTTTTCAATATAAAGAAATGCTGAAGGTAGGGAATTGACCCAGAGATATAAATGACAATTTTTGTGTTAAAAATTCATTTTTTTTTAATAATCATTGTTTGTTCACTACCTGATACCAAAGGGAAATACTATTCTCCAATTCTAAAATTTCACATTCAGGGGACCTATATTTTTTAGCAGATAACATATGTTACATTTATTCCTCTGACTAAACAAATAAATTCAGCACCAATATGAAATTTACCTGAAGAAAAAAAGGAAAAGCATGAGAAAAAAAAAGTTATAGGTATTATTATAAATAAAGAAAATGATGAGATACCTGTAATGCACGTCAGTTCTTTGAGCTGTCATCACCTCCCATCCAGCCCTGACACAAATACTCATTTTCTCCAGAACATTCTTTCTCTAAATGACATCTTTAGTATTCCAGATCACACGAAGGCTATATCTAAATATTAAAAAAACAAAAAGAAAACCTAATAGAAAACAATTTGTACATGTACCAGTGTTTTATTGAATAAGAAAGTATTTACAGAATATGATAATATAAAGCATTTTTATAGAGAGTTAAATTATACTTGAATAAAGCTTACTTACAGGTTGTTCAGGTGATATGTCAAATGGAGGTCCTGGTGGTCCAAGTGATACTGGGAATATATTCTGGCCCACATACGGAGTCTTCCTGTTTAAAATTAATACAAAAAACAAAAGATTCACAGTTTTATTTAAGCTTTGTTATCATAAGTTACTTATGATACTTTTAGTAATATATTATTTTGATAAATACAATTTATGCATGATACTAAGATTAAATAAAAATTAGACTTTGATATAAGACAAATATGGGAAGAAAATAGGATACATTCTTTTTACCAAATAAAAATAGTTGTACACTTTTTTAGATGATATATTTGATTAGTACAGAAGTACTTAAAAAATGAATAAACAAAAGTACCTGTTCAATATTAGGCTGCAGAGGGTTAAAGATAGGCCTTGATTCAACATGCTCTTTGACCAGAGGGAACAAGTTAAGTACATGTAATGCTAACCGCTGGTCCTCTGGTCCCAAGTGCTTGTTAAAGGGTGTGTTGCTTGTTAAAGATGACTTTTATATGTAAGAGTCTTTATAAGATAAATTTATGTTTATGCAAATATAAAGCTAGAATAAAATCACACAAAGTACCCTTGACTGTCCGAATGAATGTGTCAAAAAGATTACTACATAAGAAAAGCTGGATAGGCTGTAGTTTTATAGAAACTTATTTCCCACCCCACCTATTTGTAAACACACTATGTCCAAACTAAAACCAGCTGTAATAAATATTTTTTTTATTAAATTTAATGCAAGCTACCTTTTGTTAAATGTTTATTGTGTGCTGTATACACATTTGATAAAAAGAGAATACCAAAAAGAAAGCCAGATAATCAAAAGTTCCTTCTAAATTTCATACTCTAGCAATAGCTACTCTGGGATGTTGTAAAAATACAGTTCTGTAATTGTTAGTTTAATATTTGTTTGATATTTCTCTAATATATAGATAAAGACTAAATAAATATTAAGTATTCACACAATGCAAAAAAAAATGTATATACCAAAGTCTTCCAGTTTATAAACTTGGACCTCCAACAGTAACAGTTTTGGTATCCTTAAACTTTGCATCCATGATTTCTTTGCAGAATTCATTTAATATCTCAATGGGTTTTTGACTATCTCTCCATAAATTAACACTAGACCTTTTTAAAAAAATTTTTTTATTATAAATTTTTTTTTCTTAAAGACAATACATTTTTTTTAACATAAAATCAAATGTAGAAACAAGAGAAATTTACTCCATATTCTGACCATAACAAAATAATACAATAAGAATTTACATGTCTAAAGATTTTATTTTGTCTGCATAAAATTTAAAAGAAATTTATTACTGAAAAATTACCAATTTATTATAATTTATCACAGGAAATTTAACTACTGTTCTGCTTCATAAATTATTATGACTATTTATCATAGTCTGAATTCATTCTGGCCTTGAAACAATAATGTCCAATAAAAATATACAATGAAAATTAGGAAAATGATTACTATGCACTTACACCTGAGATTTAGGCAGAGCACATATATAGCTCTGTATTTAGTAAGATATCTGTTCTCCAAGTCAATGGTTGTTTCCCCAATAGTATATCAGTACTCACAAGTCATAATCTTTTATTCTTACAATTAAATCTTGTTTAATGGTATGATGGTCTTCAGTTCAAACAATCTGTTGATGGAAAATATTCAACCATTACAGTTTAAGGAGAACTATATGAGAGTTATGCCAAAGTTATTTTGATGCATTAGTGAAAATTCTAGTCACACTGGTTGGCAAAGAGTCCATTATTTAAGCAGTGGTAGCTTAATAGTTTTAAACATGATTTTACAAAATTTTCTTATGCAATTACATAACATGCTGATATATATGCCTTACATAAAAAGATGTATGTTACCTAAATATTGCTGATAGAATTAGGTATATAATTGTCTCTGATATTCATCTTTTTTTCCCAAGCTCTACTCCTTCAACATATGGATCAGCCTAAACAAAAAAGTGCACATTTTTTAAAAATTCTAATTAATAAAAGAAAAGACAAGGATTGGAGGTCTTAGGGATGGACAATGGAGTATAATTTTGTTACATTTTTAAAAAGATTCTGAAATAACATTTTCATTTTTTTAATAAAAAAAAATTTGATTATTTGAAATACTTTTAGAGATGTAATTATTTTAATGGTACCTAACTATATTAAAGTATACAAATATTTACAATGTACAGTGGTTCTAATATATGAGTGCCCTAACATACTAGATTTTTAGCTATGAGCCATCGTAGTGAGGGATGTTTTGCTTTGAACATGAGAAAATTTGAGATACGAAAGGGTCGGCCACGCTGAACATGACCAGCTGCTGCGCCGATTTTCCTATGCCCTGGGTCTAAGTAAGTTTGTTTAACTCTGCATTTCTTTTTATAACCATTATCCAAAGAAAATGAGTGGAAAGGCTTCGTGCTCAGAATAAACGTGAAATCATAGAAAACATGATTAAGGTGCGAGTGGGCAGTACAGGGAGTAGTACTTCAACGATATGCACTATGCTTAACAGAAAGAGTCGATAAAGTAATTTTTAAATACACAAACATTTTTTCTCACTCAGGCCATTGGGATCATTAGGTTGTAAATCAACAGCACTGACCACATATACTCTTACAATGCACTCTTCAGGATCACTGGATGGCATGGACTGAAACATCCTAGGTGGTAATGGCTCATTAGGATCTTGCGTGCAATGTGGGCAAACACTTAAAAGAACCCCAGAAATTATCAAACAAAAATACAAAATCTTTCCCAAATCGTAGAAAATCAATTCACTAACTGTAATAAAAGATTATAAAATAAATAACAGCAACGAAACAAACCTTGAATTCTCCAACAACATTTGAATCTTCATCATCCTCATTTTTTCCTCTAGAAAGCAAAAGAGTATGGCAAAAGTCTGTAACTTGTATGCCTCAAATTTCTAAATGATGGAAGAACCTACATACATAAACAAGAGAGGTAATTGATATAAATAATGTTCAATTTATAAAATGTGTGTCCCTAAGTATGATTAATTGTTTCATTTCAAGGGTGTCATAATTAAGTAGCCTATACTTCTTGCATTTTTCAAGATCATTTGTTGATGCATAATACTTTGACCACCAGTCTATTTCTAACTGTAAGTTCTGATTCTTAAAAGCAAATGACACTCATGATTATGTAATCAATATTAATTGAAAGTGATGAAAAATACTACTACAGTGTATCAGTTAAACAAAGTGACAATATTTTCTTCAATTATTACTTAAAAAACTAAATTTTAATTTATTAGCAATTTATTAGTGGTTAAGTCTAAAAAATTATAATATCAAAATAAATGATTATATTTTGCAATAATGAGCTGAAAAATGTATATGTATTATTATGCATTAATATAATTATTCTAGAAAAATAATTTTTTAAAGTAACAAAACAGTTACTTATCAATCTTTATCTATTGTATAAAACAATAATAATATGAATGTACACATAAGAAAAAATGAAAGAAAAAGTCTTCATGAATAAATAATTTGTAATAACCAAAATAATGGTAAGTATGTTAACAAAAGTCAATATTTTTATATCAACAATGATGAAATAGAACATTTTAATAGCAAGAAACAATTTTAATTATGGTAAACAAAACTGCCTTGTTTTCTACAAAATAATTTCATGATTTTTTAAAAATTTTACATTTAAGTTTATATACTTTTTAGTAATGACTATAGATTGTAGTTTAAAAAAGGATTATCCTTATGGGTTTTTAATCAATGCTGCAATTTAATTTGAAATAATATTAATATTAAAAATATATTCAAAGTATGAACATTGAACATAAAAGCTGGTAAATTTTTGGAATTATTTTATGTATCTTGTAATATCAGCACTGACATTTAATAATATTAAGTGATATCTTTTTTTTTTTTGGTATCTTTTCTAACTAAATGTCTTATTTCATTTAATTTGTAAGAAAACTATCTGTTTCATTATTACATTTTTATAATGATGATTTTTTCTAATTGGTAAAATATTCATAACATGAAATAAAAAAATTGCAATTAAATAAAATTTTTTAGCAGTCTGCTAATGAAATACAGAGAAAGTAAAATAAAGTCTGTCAATGAGGAACAGATGTTTTAGTAAAAAAAAGAAAAGCTGAAAAACAAAAACAGCAAATACCAGAAAAATAATTAAATTTTTTCCTTTTATCCTTTCTTCAGTTCTTGAATAAATAGTAATATAAAAAAATATTAAAAGAAAACAAGCTAACATGAAATATCTCAACTTTTGCAATACTCAGATTAAAAACAAACCTCCACAGATTTCAAATAATTAAATTTTCAATTTCTTCAGCTTTCTTTCGTTTTAGTCTGTAATCTGGCACAAAAATTATATAAATGTGTGATATATAATTTTACTTTCTGAAGGCGCAGCACCAGTTTTTTTTACATGGCAGAACTATTCTTATCTAGCACATTGTTCATTGGATTTGTTGTTCTGTCTGCACATCTAAGTTTTCTAAGTTGAATGTTATTAAACAGCTGAACTTCTAATGGCTGGTTGAACTGTTCTATAGGTGGATTTTCTAATCATAAATGATTTTAACTTTGATAATTTATAAACTATAAAAAATATTGATGTCTTTTGTAAAATAAAAGATTATAAAAGTATCTTTATTTTCACTTATACTTTAAAGGATTTTCTTTTGATTTTCTGATAGCTGACAGTGCCAATGTAACCATGGAATCACTGGAGTGGGAGGACTGAAGGAACTTTGAGCATGACAGAGATCGAACACAGGATCACCTGGTTGAAAAGTGGAGTACTTTGCCATATGATTATGCGCTCCTCAAACAGCATTATAGAAGTCTACTATTCAGAATAACCCGTTGTTTTTTAATACATTTTTGCAGTCTAAGCACTTTTCGCTAGATCAGAAAGACAACTCATTCCACTTTAAGTTAACAGGCATGCAAGCATTTCAAAATATAAAAAATTAAAAAACTATGGGAAGATGACATTAGTTGTTTGTCATGACAACTAAAGAAAAAACAATTTCAATAGTCCAAATGGGGTTATGGTTGGTCTTGTGGTGAATAGCACAGAACAGATGATCACCTGTGAGTAGTAGCTTATAATAATTAATAGAAAATTTCATCCAGGACAAAAAGAATAGTCCAGCCTTGATCTAAAAATTGAAGATGACAGGAAAAAAATAATTTGACTAATAACTGAATTAAAAATATTTACACTGGAATTATGGTCAAATAATAGCTAACTCTTTCAGGTGAATTACCTATGTTAAATTAAATAATTATTGAATCTGTCCCTAAAATGGCATTTCTGTAAAACTGAAAGAATTAAATCATTTTATCGAAATAAAAGATAAAGAAATATATACATTTAAAAAAACAAAGAATATCTTATTGTAAAAATTGTCTTTGTTGTTCTTCAATGTAAAAAATAAGAAATTAATTGAGTGCAGAAATGGAAAATAAATTTATTTCCCTTTATAAAGACATGCAAAGAAAAAAAGGAAATATAAGAGGAAATCAAAGGGATGGGAAATATTTAAAGTAAATAGTCATTTTAAAAAATATCCTGGATGGCGTACCCCAATAAAACTTTCATAAATTTAAAGATTTATGAATTCTGATCATAAAATTGTTCAAGATCTTTTTTAATAACTTTCTTAACCTATTATTTTTTACCATACTGGCAAGCAAGCTTAATATAACCGTTGCTCCCACGATATTATTAAGCACATGCATATATGTGAGTTACTCTAAAAGTTCTGAGATGCTAGAAGTCAATTTATCAAAAATCCTTTCTTTTGATTGAATAAAAAGCAAGCAAAGAAAATACATACAATAAATTGAAAAGTTATGCATTAACAAATATTTTTAAGCTTCTATGCATATGTTAGTTGATGATGTTTTTTCAAGCACTAAGCTCCAGCTGAGATATATAGAATTCACATAAGTATGTCCAAGCCATAAGAAAACTGGTCTGGTCCAAAAAATGTCCACAAGCAGATGCTGAGAATTTCTGGTGTTAAAAGTGACAAAGTGAGCTCAGAGCCTTTTGATATGGGGCCCAGCAGGCTATACTTATGATTCTGTTGGATTAGGGTTAACAGAATCTATATTGTGAGTCTTACATTTTGTCAATGATTTACTTAAACTTATGTCTTTTCAAATGGATATACAAAAATGGTTACAAGTTGAAGGTAGTCAGGTAAGTTATTTCCATACATTTCTTTAATTTAAGTTTCTTGTATTTATTATAAGAGTAAGTATTACATACACTGAACTCTAATAACAAGAAGGATGTTTTTTATGTGTTTATAAATGGATGGATTCTTTTAGGATTGCCATTGTTTTCCATTATTAAGATTGTGAATAGTAAACTGATTATCTAGTTAATTGAGAACGTGAATAATAAGCTTCAGAGCTGTACATCTGCTCTCACTAACAAGGTATTAATTCCATTGGTTTGTGTTTCTGTTTTTACAGATTGACACATATGATAGTGGTTGTAACATTAAGAGTTATCATCACAGCTCACAACTGCTTGTATAACCAAATATTTCTAGCTATACAAAGTTGTTTTTCCCTTAGGTTTTTTTCCTGCTTACCAATAGCTTAATTGATAAATAATTAAATTATTTTGTAAAAAACTTCATTCTCATTTTTTTAAAAGATAATTATGGTTTTAATTGGTATTTTATTTTTAATGTATTTTTTTTTTTTTGTAGAAGAGTATATTAAGAAAGAATAAGATCTAAATAATTGCCTGATAATAAAGGATTGTGTCAACATTCCAAACCTAGGTTCATAACAACAGATAAAAAAAAATAGAAATCATTGTGCAACCTTGGTCAATAAAAAAAATACTTGGGATGACACTTAAATTTAAAAAATTAAAGAAAAGAAGATAATTTGTGATGACGTAAAATCTACAAAAAGTATACCAACGATAAATAAACAATTTTATATATTTATAAGTATTAAACAACTACAGTCAAACAACAAATTTATATGTAAAACAGACCACACAAGGATGATGAAATAAACTACTACCTTTCTCCAGCTCCTTCTCCATCTGAAATATCAATGATTGTGTCCCCAGGTACGATGATTCTGTGGTTACACTAATCAAGGTGACATTATTTAGAGCTGGTAACGCTAAATTTAAAAAGAAAAATCACAAATGAAAAGAGGCAAAGATACTGGATACGTTTATTTCCATTTAACATCAAATTAGCTATATTTATTAAAAATATGGTGTACATAATACTACTCAATTTTTATCTGTTGTCATTGAGAATTGATAAATAAGATAACAGACTAAAAGGTTCTTTATTATTTGTACCTCAGCATCATACCAAAGGAAGAAGCTTTATTTTACAATATTTTCATTGCAGATATTAGAAATTTGTGTAGAGGATCAACTTTAATATAAAAAATACTCAATAAATTGTGTGGACACAACCGCTGAGCACCTTGTTAAAGTATTACAATAGTTTCATATCATGATATAAGATATGCTACTGGATTATATTTCTTGCCAAAGTATTACAATAGTTTTATATCATGATATAAGATATACATGTTGGATTATATTTTCAGAGAAAATGGCTCACTAAAATAAAAAAAACACAAAATCAGTTGGTACAGAGTGAAGTAAAATTTGAAACTTGCTTTTCTTAAATATCATATAAAGAATGAAATAGCTTATGTTAAACATAAATATTTAAGTCAAAACGGTTTTTTTTCTGTATTAGGAACAAAGTGATTCATGCTGAAAATGTAATAGTTAACCTAAGTTAAATGACTCAATTATCATTATTTACTATTTCAGCATTTTTCTAATGACATAGCATAGATTTATTTAGTTATCAATATTTAAAACTTTTCACTCCACTGGCAAGAATGAAGCAAAAGAAGACAGTGTGGATCACATCGAAGTCTTCTTAAAGATTTAAGAACATAACACCAACTGTTGGCTTACGACCAAACTGTTCGGTGATCTTTCAATTCTGATATTCATAGGTGGCATGTAAAGTTCTTGAAGCATCTGTGTTAAAAAGCTGCATGAAAAATTTTCTAGATACTCACAAAGAGTCTGCATTTCTTATAACTAACTTGTTAACAATGCGAAATGGATAAAAATATATGAAAAGTCAAATTTAATGGCTATAAATTATAAAGGGGGATGATTAAAGATATCTATCTATCTGTGCTATATTTCTTTTTAACAACTTTTTTGTAAATTTAATGAATAGTCTGTAATAAACAACCATTTAAAAAAAAAAACTTGCAATATAATTTTCACAGCTCACCACATCAAAAAAGAGAAGTTATTTCTCGAAAAATTAGGATTTCTCCGAAAGTATCTTTAATAACTACAAACCCTTTGAATAGCCACCACAATCAAATTTGATGTTGGGAGAGCTGACAGAAGATAACTGAAATTTTTTCATATTTTCTACGCCCAACAGAGAACCTGTTGAAATAACAAAGAATTTTATTAAAATCTAGGAAACAAATAATAATCAAAATGAAGTTTATGCAGCATATAAAAAAATGTTTCATATTTCGATTGAACTTTGAAAAAAATTGTATATAACAAGATCAATAAATGAGTAATTGCCAATTCATCAATATAAACTGTAAGCTGAAAACTTTATATAAAATAATAATACAAATAATTTATTCCTGTTCGTTGCATTAATTATTTAATGCCATTTGGTACAATGAATATGTTACTTCCTTTTTAGGAGGCATTAAAAGGTAAATCTTTTGCAGAAACCTGAAATAAATTATAGTTTTCACAAAAATATAAAGATTTTACTGAAAATTTAGAATTTTTCCTTTTTAATGAAAAACTTATTCACTAAAAAAGTTTTTGGGTGCATTACTTCTATTTTGTTAATGTTTCTAAAGATTAGTGAGGGTAAAAAAAATTTCAGTTGTTTCATAAACATTGTTCAAATTGAGTGGTGTGATTTTTATGGTCAAAACTATTTTTTTACATTTCATAATAATTTTTCCGACTCACTAGTTTTTACTAATTTTGTGCAATGGCATCACAAACATAGCATAATAACTAGGGGGCTTCCTAGGCCAAAGCACATTTCTTCAAAACTAGCACATGTCAATGAAATAAAATACTGAAATGAACAAAGCTAATAAAATTCCAATAATTTTGTATTGAAAAGTGGTGCATTTATTTTTTTCCGCATTCATCCTCACTAACCCTCAAAGCACTCCTCTTTTTAAAATCTGTTTTTATCAATGTTCAGCTAAAAGACCAGCTATCTAAATAAAGTTAAGACCTCCTTATTAAAAAATTAAGAAAATTGTTTGTATGAAAAAACATCAAAGTGCTAGTTAAGGTATGAAATTTATAATGTTCAGAAAATAATAAATCAAAAAGTGCATTAGAAAAATAATCACTTAAAAATATACTTTACAATTTTATTTTCTGAATAAAATACTTTTTTTTTGTTTAGAAATATTTTTTTGTCCAAGTAAAAAGTGTTTTAAAGTGAAATAAAGATTTAGAAAACTTTAAAATTAAAACTTTGAACAAGAAATTGAATGAAGTCGCTCAATATTTACCTCCACCAGGATATTTTCCTGGATACTACATTTATATACAAAAATTGTTAAAATAAGGAAAATAATATTGGAAAACAGAAAATTCAGAGGATTATAAAAAATCATTATTTCAGGCATAGTTATATTCAAACAAAAAGAGCAGGTTTGAATGAGTAGTAGGTTCAGTCAAGTTTAAATAATGCAAATCTAATTTAATCATTTACATACAGAAAACCGATAGTTTTAAACAACTAAGTTCTGCAAGAAGTGTAAAAAGTAAGCAAAGTGAATATTCCATGTTAAATTTCATGAGTTTGACAACTTGAATTTTCAAGCTCTGAACCCAGACACAAATGGAGGTATACTCACATAAAATTAGGCAATAATTTCCAAGACTATTACATTAATAATCTTGTGCATGTGGTATCAATATTAAACAATTGCAATTTAAAATGTTAGAAGTTAATTAAATTTAAATATTTAGATTAAAAACAGACCAGTTTGTCAGATAAACTGATGCAGTTTCTATTTTTAAATATGACAATCATATATAAGCAATATTTCAGCTATTTGAATAGTTGTGCTTTTCATTGGGATTTGTGCCCATGTATATGACTTCTGTATTTAAAATTATAAGGTCATGAAGAACTGAATATTAATTTAGACTTCACAACTTAAAATTTAATTTATTCAAAAGAGGTACTATATAAATATGGAAATATAGTGTTAAAAGGTTCAGATCTATATAAAGCTTGGTAACAAGAAAAATCATGTGAAGATAATCAGCAACATTAATGAGATCATGCTACTATATTCAATACAAGAATAAAAAAATCAATAAGATGCTCTACTCTATCATCCCAGGGCTTACCTTTTCTATATCAGGGTTTAAATCTTTCATGAATCTATAAAGATATTACCAAAATAAATTTATTTTCAGTAAAAATGCTCAATTAAAAATCATTATTTGGATATGGACAAAGTAAAAATTGCATTACGGTAAAAATGACCTGGTAAGTCATTAGAACTGTAATGTTTCATCAAACATTATTTTCAATTTCATTGCTTCACTTACTAACATTAGTCATACTAACCTATTATTTTGATTTCCAACACTTAAAAATAATGTGTCAATTAGCTCACTTTTTATGAGTTCAAATGCAGCTAAAAGTTCTCCACCATTCGTCCTAGACGAGTTATTTCATACCATTGAAGAACTGGAGTACGTGCATCTGAAGGATCCAGTTTGACCATTGGATGGGCTTTGGATCAGCCAAGAAACTTCCAGATTTTCCCTATTTTAAAATAATGAACTGCTTTTAAAAAATGTATTCATTTTATCTTAATAAACAAATGATATGCATAACAACTTTAAAATTTTAAATATTTAAATTGAATATTTTTCATCACAATACAGGAACATTGCCTTATTAAAATTTATCACTGGGGATAAATAGAGACTTACAAAAGTGTCATAATCAAACAGTTCAATGTAAATTGATGGGTGAACTTTCAAATGTTTCAGGTGAGCCATACATAATAAGTTCTATCAAATATGAGAGTCTGATCCCCAAGTAGACTTAGTGTTTTTGGCTGTGTTTCAGTTACCATACTGTTGGTGATGAAACTAACTCTGCAAATGGATCTAAAAGAAAAAGAATTCAACATATACCTTTATCAAATTGAATTTTTGTTAGATGACAAATGAAAATGTGTTTTAAACAGCTTCTAATAAATGTTGGTTTGTTACAGGAATATCATTTAATAATTATTTCTTTTTTAGACTTTTAATAAAGTAAATTGGTGGTTAGAATGTTTATATCTATGTAAATAGGAACAGTGATACTCTTTTAGGGTTAACGAAAAATGAAAACATAATCAAATTGAATAATACATGTATAAGCAAAGACGCACAGTAAAAAAAATTATGTCATTTTACCTTTTCTACTCTTTGTAAATAGCTTTAGAATCACAATCGACACCCATAAAATGAGTGCTCATAAATATTTTTCCCTTACCTGATATCCAGTATCATCAGCTGCTAGAGATCTCAGTCTGATGTAAGCTCTCAGTTGATATTTGCAGCCGTGTTATATAAGAGAAAAATCAGTACTGTTGACTCAATATTGTACAAAAATAAAAAAAGACACGAATTTTTTTTTTTGAGTTATTTTATTTTAATATCTGTATATGGTTATGAAATTTGTGCTAGAACAATGTTGGTTATGTTAATGTGTGCTTATACAGTGTATGACACCATTGCAGTTGTTATCATCGTTAAATGTCAGGAACATCCTAGAGCTGCAAGTGATGCTAAAGAAGCCACATCTTTCCATCTTCTTTCAAAAATGCATGGCATGAACAATTGCTGCAAATCATTTTACTAACAGTAATAACCTAAAGCAGCATATTAAACACAAGAATAAATCCTGTAAGTTAGTGAATGGTCAAATGATGTATTTAAATAAAAATGACTTTTATAAAATTAACAGATATGCTAAAGAGGGTAAATATATCTTTACTTTCATACTTGAGTTTTTTTAACATATTGTTTTAAAAGAAATATTCAAATCATGAACAAATGGAAATGAACAATCAGTCTTCCAAAGCAAAATAAAACGGCTTCATTCTAAACTAATTTAAATTCCAACCAATTAAAAAACATTCAGTAAATCACAAGAGTAAGTAAATTACCACCGATGATCAAGATCTCTTAGTTTTGAAACCTAAAGCCATATATTTCATATTTTCATATATGTATTCACAATAAAAAAATTCTTACAATGGCAGAGAACTATTATGATTATAAACTATTTTAATGCTTATAATAAAATTTGTTTTAATTTTTTTAAATATATAAGCGAATAAATTCATTGTTTAATACAAGAAACTTTTAATAAGCTGTACAAATATATTAACTAAGATAATTTACTAGGTTACAGCCAACAAACCTCGTGGGAGTATTATTGAAACAGGAAGATCTAGACTACAGATATCATCTTACTGTGCCATCGCTTTCCTTACAAGATCCAGTCTTTTCTTTGTGTATGGAATTTCATATTAAACAACGGAGCATACCCCAGCCTTCAAGTTTCATGGCTTTTTTCAGTTTCCTAGTTTGTAAAGAATAAGATTGTTAAATAAGTGTACTGAACACATGTAATAAGCTTCTAAATAAAAAAGCTATTTTAAAATAGTTCTAAAAAAAATAGGAATGACATTGGCTTGCTAATTTTAACAAACAGATTCTTAAATAGTGTGGAAAAATTAAAAAAATATTTGCCTTTCACAAACTCCAGTAACAACTATCTTATTTGATATGATATACATATATAAAATTAGTAATATGAGACTGACAAGACAATGTAATAATAGTATTATTTTGTAACCAATATTTTATTTTACTAAAATATTACTTTAAATATTTTAAATTAGAGAATATCATACTTTTGGATTTTATCATTTACGGTTGCTGTAATTTTTTAAAGATATGTGAAAGAGAGAAAATGGTGGAGGTATAGTTCCCTGTCTGAGAGAAGTGGGTTTGAAGCTCTAAAATGAATGTTTGTCATAGAACAGGTTGGTTTTCAGAAGTGCATGTGTTGTTAACTAATGGATAATATAAAGAAGTTTGCAATTTTTCCTGCACATTTATCTCTACTTTTATCTCACAGAAAATGTTGAAGTTCATTCACCAAGGAATAAAACTTTGTTTTCAAACCTGGAAAAAATCAGCTTTAATAATTGTAGGATTTTTCTTTTAATTTGTTATATTTAATGAACCAGAATAAAGGCTGATTAGGTATTTTATTGAACTATTTGACAGCTTGTTGCACCACCTGGGAATTTGGGCCTGTTGCTGTAGGGTGTGTCCAATACCTATGGTGGCTATCTCATCCACCTGACCATCTGATATCAAAGCAAGGTATTTTCGTCACTAATAGTCAATGACATAAATGTTTATTCTTTTTTATATAACTAGTCAACATCATAAAAAATTATGACAATTAGTTTTTATATTGAAACTATTACTTATTTAAAAGTAAAAATAAATATCAGTCACTATTCTTTAACATTATAATGTTCAAGAATGACATCAAAGGTTTAAATATAGACTATTTAAATAACGATTAGTCTATAGAGCCTTAATAAGCTTTATAAATGTAATATTACAAAACTACAATCACTTTATAAACATGAAATATTTAATGGATTATATTACAATACTAATTTCCCTTATGTAACTATTATTATTTTGTAGTTAGGTGATAAACAGTTATGGTTTTTTCAATAAATCTGGACCGAGCCGACACTGACGTAAATGAAGGCTTCTTGGGAAAAATAAAATAGACTATTTCGCTATGAACTATCATACCTAACATGAGATAACTACTCTAGTTTCAGGTCTGCTGATGCCTAAGTCACCTTATTTTTGCTTGCTTAGGTAAAAAGAGAGAAAACAACGCTCCTGAGAAAGTGCAGAGGAAATATTTGGCGTGATTTGGACTAAGCTAAGCTAGGAAGCTACGAGCACATATCCTTAATATTCGATTAGTCTAATCCAAAGCCAGTTTAATTTAATAAACTAGCAAATGTACATCTTCATGTTTTCTTTTGGTCTCTTTGGCTTATCCTTGTATATGCTCTTGCCTAACCCATCTCTTCAATTGTCACGCGGTATGTTTCTTTCGACAACCAAGCCCCCAACTGTTGCTTCTACACAATACTCCCAACTGAAAATTTAATAATTAATGAAAAAGATGTTACAAATACTTAAAAAATAAATATTAGATAACAGTAATTGTTTAGATTAAAAAAAAAGCATTTAAATATTTGAGTGATTTTAATTTTAAAAATGATTTTATTAGGTATCTAAGATATCAAATTACTAAAACTTTCAACAAAATCATCTTCATCAGCTCTGTTCAGGTCAGGTTGCCAGTCTTCAACCATCAACAACCACTTGGTAGTGGTATATTAGAAATACTTTCAGTAGGACTACCTTTCTAAATCAATACACAAAAAAACAACAAATGGAATTTAATATTATACTTTTCATTTTGGATGATTTCATTTATATGCTTAAAAATTATGATAAAAAGTCTTTGTAATTTATTTATTAACAAAAAAAATCTTGACAATTCAACAGTAATAATTTTTTTAACACCCTAATTGATGTCTTAATACTGGTTGTCCAGGCTTAATTAATATTTTCTATTGGTCTTTTGAAAAACATTTTGAGCCAGCTGTCCTTTAATTATAATGGCACATCTTTTATAGCAAACTTATTTTTGAAGAAATCTAGTTTTGACAAATGAATCTATTTTATCTAACTATATGTGAAATTTATTTTATGAAGGCCATTGTAACTAATTTTTTCAGTAATTCAAATTACGTTTCTCTAAAAAAAAGTCCTTGCAAAGAATTTCTTACATTCAGTATTGCAAAAAATAGCCGTTTTCTGAAATTTTTTCCCTAAGCGAACATTTTTTTTTAAAGTGGGCTTGAGTTTAGCATGTAAAATAGTTTTCAAAGTTTTTGTTGATTAACAAGAAATCGTACTGCTGGCTGGCTAGAGTTAGTATTTGCTAATCAACTACTTCGTGATATTGTTAGGAGCATACCACTACACGATGGGGAAAAATAATACTAAGCTAGGCAAAGGTCTATTTATTTCTTACTGGACAATGTGGGATTTGCTCGAGCAAGATGATAAGACAGCCACACAGTTGAAGAACCATAATTAAGCAGTGTCAATGCAGAAAAATCAACAAAGAGTAAGTTGTCCACTTATTACATAACACTTAGCTAATGACACACAGTGCTTATGAATGGTAAAAAAGCATTTGCAGGAAGGGAGAGTGTGAATAAATGAAGAAAAAAAGTGTTATGGAATAAGTAACAGATCACATATTAATCACACATGAACCTTACAGGATGTGTTTGTTGATGATTATTATTGACTCTGCTCATCTTCTCATTGTAATTTGATTTAGTATTTTAAATATTTAATCAGAAAGATACTCAAATATAATAAAAGAAAGAAAGATTTATAATGATGAGAATGAATTTTCTATCCATTTTATGTATTTATTTTGAAAATTGTGAAAAATAATTTTTTTCAATGCTATTAAATATGCATCCGCTTTAAATAAATACACGATCTAAATTATTACATTACATGAATCTAAAAATTGACAATGCATTTTTATATAAAATTCTAATGCGTATAAGTAATTCAGGTGTAAATTCAAACACTAATGGTGTAAACGCCACTTTATTCAAAAAAATTCATGAATTAATGGTATTTCATTGAATACAGTTACACTTTATTACCTTAACCCTCCCATTTCAGTGACTAAATTTCAGTGTGAGGAATAAATTATAGATTTCCCATCAATTTTGTTATAGCAACATTTCACTTACTACATCAGACCACAAGGCCTTGATGATGGTCCCCAGTTGCTACCACCCCATGGAATAAACTTTGACCGATTTTTCATAAACACTCTAAGATATGCTGATGCACCAGCATCTTTGTCAAACAGCATGCTGTAATCATCATTTAGACATTATTCCATACATGAATATAATATCTTAGTATTCATATTTTGGTAGAAAATCTGGGCAGTGCTCATTAAAGAATCTGTTTACAACTAATGCAATTAATAAATGAGATTTGTTTTAATAGTCATTTCGTTTTTTATCTAAAAAACATAGCAGTAGTATGGCGAAGATATGAGTAAGATATTTTATGCAAGTGACACATAGGCTATAATCACAAAGAACATTTTGGGTTTACACGTAAAACAAGCTAGATTCTGTGCAATTGATAAGAACCTAAAAAAATCAAACACTGAATAAAAGCAAAATTGCAAGTTTTGACTTGCGTAAAAAAAGTCTTTAAACAAATCATGTACAGGAAAATATAACTAAATCCACAATAATATGAAATACTGTTAGGTAAGTTTAATTGACTTAAAAGGGAAAAGACTTAGAAAACAAAGATCGCTTTGGTTTTGCCTTTAAATGTAGGAAGAAAAAGTGTGTAAATAAAGTGCTGCAGAAAAAACAATGACACCTTGGAAGAAATAAGCAGTGTAATTCCTCTACCATAGCTTAGAAAATGATGTAGAATCAGTTAAAACTCTACTGTTGTGTCCATCATTTTCTTAGTTATAGATGCCCCACCAAACCTTGATAAAAAATTTCATATATTAAGTATATATGTATATATAAATATTTTTATTTATATAATATATATTAAACAGCCTAAATAAATATATGTATCTATAATACATTAAAAAAAATGTCAAAGAGATTTATACAAATTTGTTGTATAAAAATACACTTAAAAATCTATTTGTATATGCCATAAACTGACCTCATCTCTGGACTTATGTACCAATCTCCATCCCACTTCCAGCCTGAGGAGGCAATGAATTTGTTCTTAAGTGGTTCAATCTGAAATTTAAACATCACTACAAGTAAATTAGGAAAATGATTCTATATTTGAGGAAGTAAATGAATGTCAGAGAAACAAAGAAATATAATCTAACCTTTCCTTCACTGTCTGACCACTTAGGTCTGTCATTGTTGGTCCTTTGTTAGTCCAAGTACCTAGAATGTTCACTTGATTTTCATACTGGAAAAAAAATAAAAATAAAATAAGTATTGACTTCTTTTTATACGAATAAATTTGTATAAAATGTTATCAATTTTTGTATGGGAATAAAGTTGTATAAAATGTATCAATTTTTGTATGCGAATAAAGTTGTATATAAAAATGTAATCAATTTTGTATGTGAATAAAGGTTTATAAAATGTAATCAATTTTTGATTAACTGTACAGTCCCTGCAAAAAAAAGATGCAATCTCATAATCCTAAATGGACTGCCACAATATTTTTGTTATACTTCCAATGTTTCCCTCATTACCTGTAATTGCAATGGCATGGGTATGGTGTTATACTTTCTCCAATGATAAGATTAAAAGATGGATCCCCACTGATGAAAGGGTGGTCGCGCGGATAAAGCGCTCGAGCTGTCAACACGATGGTCCCGGAGTTTGATCTCCGTTGAGAATCAATTAAAAATTTTGTTCAGGTCATGGTGAAAGTTCCCCCCATGTCTCCCATTGTGCCCCCCCCCCCCGGCCATTGCACTATCGGTGGAGATGAAAGAAGGAGCACTTTAAAACAGTCTCCGTTAGTGATTGTATAGGACTTAATAAGAGATAAAGATCACCTGTGAGAATGTAGTTATATTGTCCCCCCTCTATGTTTCAAGAAGATGTAAAGAGTTATTCCGATATCTGGCCCTTTTTTTATTGCATCGATGAGTTATCCAATGAAAATCATGAATAAGCCCCGTTACCAACTGCTTGATAAGCGTTAGAGCATTTTTTTTTCTAATCATAAACCACGTTCCATCATCACATCTGGCTCCACATTGAACTCAACAGCTTACACAGTTTCTTACATTCACTCAACAGCTTACACATTTTCTTACATTCACTAATAATGAATCAACACAAGTAAAAAAAGAATGTCCCAGCTAACACATATGTATTAGACACAGTACTGAATAACATTACAACATGAATAACATTACAACATGCATTATATGTCACACTTTTTGATTATTACTGTTATAGTGCAACTGGTATTTGCCCAACTGCTCACAGTACTGAAAAGGGAATGAAAAGCTAATAACAAAAAAAGCTATTGAATACAAAGTTGTTTTAACAACAGGTTGAAGGGATGGCTGTTGTCCCCTAGATTCGTTATCTTACCAGGCACTAATTGTGATGTCGGTTTCTCTTCAGGCTCGGCAATACAATAAAAAGTGGCCAGATAAATCGGTTAATGTTTTTTGTGGTTGCATGTGAAGAGCATTGATTCGACTGTTAATGTTTGTTTTTAATATGGGCCGTTCAATGCAGCGGATCTCAACCCTTTTTTTTTTTATCGCGACTGTACATCCAAGGATACGACAGTATTGCCGCGGGTACTGAAATCATGAAATGTGCTTACCTTTCTAATGCGGGACTTGGTCACGTAGTTTGGTGATGAGTCACACGGAGCAAACTGGCATGACCTTCTTCACAACTCTTGGTTGTTTAAAACGAAAAGAATCGCTGCGCACCCCTGATAGACTTTCCCCGTACCGCTTTGGGCACGTGCATCGCCCGCTGAGAGCCTCGGTTTGAATGAGCATGACGCCACTTAAAACACGACATTTCAAAACAAACGCGCTATAGTCTACCGATTTCACCACCTCAGACAACATAGCACAGGTCGATAATGATCTCATAGAAATCATGAAGAATTTCAGAAAACAAGCTTTGATGACATATAAGATGACAATTTACCAAGTGACACTTGATCAAACGTCCACTCATAAATGGACATTACCATAAAATGGCACATCAAAGTGTGAAGACACCTCATAAAATGACAAATCACAAACTGAAGAGACACAACACATAAAATGACACATGCACGCACACATGGAAGACATCACATACAATGAAACAATGATGAAACTACACAAACTAACCAACACACATACACAAACAAAAGAACTACATAGAAAATTCCCCACACAGCTAACACCAGATAAGCTGAAAACAACCAGACACACTCACACACACACAAGATATTAAAATACACATTCACAACATCTTCACGCTGTATCAGAGTACAGTATACAACAGTGGTGGCGAACTTATGTCACGCGTGCCACAAGTGGTACTCAGAGCCTCAGCAGTGCTGGCACTTTGCTATGATAAAAAAAAAGTGGTGATTTGGTTGAATTCTCGTCACGCGCCCCCCCCCCCCCCCCCAAGGTTCACCACCGCCACTGGTATACAACAATACACATTTAATCTTGAACACACTAGATAATGAAATACACATTCACACCATCTTCACGCTGTCAAGAGTGCAGTATACCAGTGGCCCCCCAATCCCCTGGGCCGCGGACCAGTACCGGTCCATGGATCGAATGGTGCTTGGCCGCCCAAGAAACATTGTTTCAATTTTATTTACTGTGGTGTATTTCTCTCGGGATTGTACGACTTTCCATGGACGAGAGTTTAACCGGGAGCTGCGAGCGGCAGTAGCCTTGAAAATGAAAACAAAACAAAATATAAGTAAACAACGTTCTCCCCCCCCCCCCCCAACCCCAGCGGGCCGCGGTGAAATTATCAAGCGTTGACCGGTGCGCTGCGTGAAAAAGGTTGGGGACCACTGCAGTATAAACAACTGACTTTAAGTTTAATCCTGGTTTCATTAAAAACTCATAGATATCCTTTCACTAGATAATTTGGAAATGCATTTAGTCTGCCTGTTGGAAATATGCGCTAACAATTAAAGTATCAATGGTAATAATCAGTTTCAATAGTTTATTAAAGAACAGGTCTTTTTTTTTAATCTTTCGTGGTGGTTCAGAAATAAATTGATGAAATCTCAAGGCCAAAATACAACTCTACGCATCCTATAAAATAAAATTATATTTCTATGTAACAAAAAAAATTACACTGTTTTAAGTTTTACTGTTGGGACCGATGGCCGAGTGGTTTAGATGCTCCGCCGTTGACCTGAGAGTCCTGGGTTCGAGCCCCGACGAGAACCAAGGACATTTTCCCCGGTCCTGATCAAAGTTGGTTAAAAGTCCCACAAGCCCAGCCACTTGTGGGCGTTGTGTTAGCCACACAATCTCTTTATATGCCGAGGTTATAGAAACAGGTGAACTCAACACTTCAACTCCCCAGACGACCTTTCGGGTGAAGGGAACTTTACTTACTTTTAAGTTTTAATTGTCCATTTAAATGAAATCAGGGGAGGGTACTTATTTTGAGGTGGTAACCCTACCTTGCAGGCCATGTTCAACATGTACCGATCTGGGGGGGGGGGGGATGCGCCCTTGTATATACATGAAAAACAAAATTGTTTTGTTCATATGAATATTTGATGTTTTTAATATATTAATTATGTTTGATTTCTTTCTTCAAAATATATTAATTGTATTCAATTTTCTGCCATTAAACATTGCCATCTGTTTTTGTCTTAACAATGATCAGGAACACAACCTGGCTGAATTCAACTGAGCAGGAAATACCCAACCTGGCTGAATTCAATTGTTGGCGGCGATGGACAGTATTTAAAGACTTTGAAATCTCGATGCAAAGATGGTATCTTTCCTGATGAACTATGGATGAACTATGGAACAGTGGATCTCAAGTTATAATTAATATAGCTTGTTTGCACTAGTCACGGCCAGGCTCTCTGGCTGGCGGGAATCAACCACCAACCCGACCCCCAAAGCCGTTTCTCCACATGATCAACGGTCGGCATATTTTAATCTCGACAAGATTAAATCGGCAGAAAAGAAATTAATCTGGTTCGATATTCAGGCCCTTTGTTTGTTTGTTTGTTGTTTTTTTTTCGGCCCATTTCTGGCAATTTGTGGTCCAGATCTGGGCAGGGCATTATGTACCCGTGGCTCGCAGACATGAAGTGGTCGGCCATTACACGGCGCTCACAGCACGCTGGCGCTGCTGCCCGATCAATAATAAACGGGCAAGTAACGTTCGTGTGAAAAAAAATGACATTAATTCTTGATTCTTGAAGCTTGAGTGGCGCAGAGGAATAATCGTTGGATGTGACCCTCGGGAAAATAAGAAAAAGAAATACTACGGGACCCAATTACGAACTCAAAGTTGTTGTTGTTTTTTGTATTTTCTCCCACAAAGTTTGTTTCCTGTGTAAATGTGAAGGTTTTTTAAGCTTTATTTAAAAAATAAAAATTGTTTCCTTTGTGGAGGAAACTCACATACACCAAAAAAAAAAAAACGTCAACAAACATACACATACATTTCTTTCTTGCTGAAGAAAACTGTGTCATTCGCTGTTTAGTGTGGTTTGTTGATATATGTCGGTACTTTAAAAAAAAGTGTCAAGATGGTATTGTGAAATATGCATTCCAGTGCTCCTTTCAAAAATCGCTTTCACAGATTCTGTGCCAAGCTTTGTTAATTCGAGATTTCCCACCAATCATTAATGATCCACACATAAAGCCACCGATTTTTTTAATTATTTATTTTTTTTTTTGGAGTAAAAAAACTTCTCAAGAATTGTGGGTAAAAAATAAAGTGAAAGAAGATTACAGACCACAACAACAGGAATATACCTGGAGTATTTTTCGTGCGTTTGTGTTTTTTTTTTTTAAATTTCTTTGCTTCCACCTTTGGAGATTCCAGACAAAAACTTCAAGTTGCGGCTACAGGACCAGGTGAGGACCAGGATGGCACACAGGCACAACAGCAGCAGGAGGGCCGACTCGCTGCCGACGTCTGTGGCCAGTCCCCAAGGCAATGGTCAGCACACCCACGAGGACAACCCCAATTATCTGGTCTATAAGAAGGTGAGTGGAGAAGAGTCAGTGTGACAAAAAGTTAATTGTTGTACGTAGAGCGAGTGAGTGGAGTCAGTGTGACAGAAGTTAATTGTTGTACGTAGAGCGAGTGAGTGGAGTCAGTGTGACAGAAGTTAATTGTTGTACGTAGAGCGAGTGAGTGGAGAAGAGTCAGTGTGACGTAAAGCTGTTTTTAGGTTGTTGCTGTTTGTTTTTTTTTTGTGTGGTTTGGGGGGGGGATATGCCAACGAACTTTTTGGAACCCCAACATCATCCCATGAATACATCATTGTAACTTGGCGTTTCACGACTGTCTGATGCACAAATAAGCTATAATTAGTGACTTGTGCACATTTCAAGAGAGTCCAAAATAGATTAAAAGTTTTTTGTTGTTGGTATGTTTCGTCTGTTTGCTGAACTGGAAGCAGAAACAAAATCTCAAGAAAGAAACCTTAAACAAAACTACGCTTTCATTAGAGAATGTACTAAATCATAAAGGTGTTACAAACATTTATAGAAATTATGATGAGAAATTAAAGCGTGGTCGTCAATCTCGAATAGCAGCCGCATTTATTTCTTGGGCAGTTGGCCGAGGTTCTATTTTTGTCATCATTCTGACGTATGTCGAGAAACCACACAAAATGTTTTTTTGTTTTCTTTGATCATCATTTCTAAAGTTACGGAGGTTTTTGTTTTCAAACATCCTTTTTTTTAAAAAAAGGCGCCAGCACAAAATGCATCGTATTTATTTTCACAATGATTGTGTCAAGGCGAGTTTATAAAAATGTTGTCAGCTTCGTAATTCTACAAGATTTAATTCATGGACTCGAAATTATTATGGTCGTGCGGAATGTAAATGCGTGCAGAATTTGAGCCTTCTCTCCAAATTAGAACAAGGTCCAAAAGTGAGTTACAGTATGTAAGGACAGACCCAAAAAAGCCCACAGAAAGTTAAACTAATTAAAAGCTTATATTAAAAAGAACTACTTTTTCTTGTGCCAGACATGATTCCCATTAAACAAAGACCTGACTGTTCAGTGTTGGGACCTATAGATTTTTTATTGAGCGTTAATAATTTGTGTTCTCTGTTATTTCTGAGTAATCGATACATCATCGACAAATCCAAAACCTTACAACGATTTTTTTTCGGCTCGATACCGCCCGTGTCCCTGACATTTCTTTGTCCCCCAGTCTATGGCAGTGAGCTGGTCTAATGTTCCGTTATTTATTATTTTCTTTCTATTATTGCGTACAATTTGAGTCGTTCTTACGTCTTTGGGGGGGGGAGGCCCTTTATGGAGACTTCATATATATTGGGGGGAGGGGGCCCTACCAGCACCAAAGTTGAGTATACATTTATAATGGAAGGGGGCCCAAGGCAGTTACACAATTTGACTTTTCAAGAAGAACGGCTTTGCGTTCGATTTAATGTGAAGTTTATTACTCCCCCCCCAAGTTATGTTAATTATTATGTTACTGTTCAGTGATGATTAATTTCAGAATTCAATTGGCCCACTGACCCACCTAATGAAAATTGATTTTTTTTTTTTTTACGTTCTTATCATAGTTTAGCTGTGTATGTCTGGTTCGTAATTTTTTTAAAGCAGAGGCAGACCAGGTTTCTGCAACGCCCCCCCCCACCTCATCCCAAGGCAAAAGGAGCCCACATTGGGACTTTTATAAATGTCCCCCAATTAAGGGCCATCTGAACACTTCAAAAGAGGCACTGGCTGAAGTGATTCAACTGTTGGGTATTGAAAGGGGGTTTAAATATTTGTAAGTGGTTGGCCAGCATTTTTGCGTAGGGTCCGTGCATTACCTTTGAATAGGGTCCGTACATTACCTTTGAATAGGGTCCGTACATTACCTTTGAATAGGGTCCGTACATTACCTTTGAATAGGGTCCGTACATTACCTTTGAATAGGGTCCGTACATTACCTTTGAATAGTGTCCGTACATTACCTTTGAATAGGGTCCGTACATTACCTTTCAATAGGGTCCGTACATTATATTTGAATAGGGTCCGTACATTACCTTTCAATAGGGTCCGTACATTACCTTTGAGAAGGGTCCGTACATTACCTTTGAATAGTGTCCGTACATTACCTTTGAATAGGGTCCGTACATTACCTTTCGATAGGGTCCGTACATTACCTTTGAATAGGGTCCGTACATTACCTTTCAATAGGGTCCGTACATTACCTTTGAATAGGGTCCGTACATTACCTTTGAATAGGGTCCGTACATTACCTTTGAATAGGGTCCGTACATTACCTTTGAATAGTGTCCGTACATTACCTTTGAATAGGGTCCGTACATTACCTTTCAATAGGGTCCGTACATTATATTTGAATAGGGTCCGTACATTACCTTTCAATAGGGTCCGTACATTACCTTTGAGAAGGGTCCGTACATTACCTTTGAATAGTGTCCGTACATTACCTTTGAATAGGGTCCGTACATTACCTTTCGATAGGGTCCGTACATTACCTTTGAATAGGGTCCGTACATTACCTTTCAATAGGGTCCGTACATTACCTTTGAATAGGGTCCGTACATTACCTTTGAATAGGGACCGTACATTACCTTTGAATAGGGTCCGTACAGTACCTTTCAATAGGGTGAGTACATTACCTTTGAATAGTGTCCGTACATTACCTTTGAATAGGGTCCGTACATTACCTTTCAATAGGGTCCGTACATTACCTTTCAATAGGGTCCGTACATTACCTTTCAATAGGGTCCGTACATTACCTTTGAATAGGGTCCGTACATTACCTTTGAATAGGGTCCGTACATTACCTTTCAATAGGGTCCGTACATTACCTTTCAATAGGGTCCGTACATTACCTTTGAATAGGGTCCGTACATTACCTTTGAATAGGGTCCGTACATTACCTTTGAATAGGGTCCGTACATTACCTTTGAATAGGGTCCGTACATTACCTTTAAATAGGGTCCGTACATTACCTTTGAATAGGGTCCGTACATTACCTTTGAATAGGGTCCGTACATTACCTTTGAATAGGGTCCGTACATTACCTTTCAATAGGGTCTGTACATTACCTTTCAATAGGGTCCGTACATTACCTTTGAATAGGGTCCGTACACTACCTTTCAATAGGGTCCGTACATTACCTTTGAATAGGGTCCGTACATTACCTTTGAATAGGGACCGTACATTACCTTTGAATAGGGTCCGTACAGTACCTTTCAATAGGGTCCGTACATTACCTTTGCGTAGGGTCCTCTAATGTTCCGTTGTAAAGGATGTAAATGGATGTCTTAATGCAACGGTGTCTCTACCGGGCACTTGCCAGGGGGGGGCCCGATGAATACATTCAGGGGGGTGCAGCCCGAACAACGTCCGGGGTGACCCTGACCTAGATAGCCCCGTCGAGTAAACATAATCTTAATATGCTGTAAATGAATTAGCTGCCTGTGTCCTCACATGGGCCTCACTTGGGGGAGTCTGTCAGGGTGGTTATATTAGCAGGCTGCAGGCCTGATAGAGGGGGCCCCATATGATATTAGATCATTTAAATTTTATTCCCGTCAGGGGCTGTAGTACACATCACACTATTTCAACCGGGATGGGTCTGTGTGTGTGTGTGTGTGTGTGTTGGGGGGGTCTGTGTGTGTGTGGGGTGTGTGTGTGTGTGTGTGTGCGTGTGCTAATAAAGCGATTCTGGCGGCCCTGTTTCATGTCATCAAAACGTTTTGCGGCCCATCTTTCACAAGTCCATTTATAAGCTCAAATTTACTCGAACAATTTTCAAGATTCAATTAAAGAAGCGCGTTAATAAGCTTTTACCTGGGATAAGTGCAAACCCAATGAGCGCAGCTTGAATACAATCTGTGCATTAAGGGGGGAATAAGTAGGAAATGTTGTTTTTGTTCGTATCGTCCTTTGGAAAGATCTCTGCGTTACCATCTTTGATTAACTCTGTGCTGCCATCTTTGATTATCTGTGTTACTTTTCTTTGATCAACTCTGTGCTGCCATCTTTGATTATCTGTGTTACCTTTCTTTGATCAACTCTGTGCTACCATCATTGATTATCCGTGTTACCTTTCTTTGATCAACTCTGTGCTACCATCTTTTGTCAATTTCCGCGCCTACCGTCATGGGATTATTTATATTTTTTACCATCTTTCATTTGCCATCAATGCTGTATCACCTTTTGATTTTCTCTGTGTTGCCTCCATGATTAACATCATCCTTGATTACATCTATTTTGATTGCATATGTGTTGATTACATCTATGTTGATTACATCTGTGTTGATTACATCGGTGTTGATTGCATATGTGTTGATTATATCTGTGTTGATTGCATATCTGTTGATTACATCTGTGTTGATTGCATATGTGTTGATTACATCTGTGTTGATTGCATATCTGTTGATTACATCTGTGTTGATTGCATATGTGTTGATTACATCTGTATTGATTAAATCAGTGTTTCCATCTTTCATCGACTCTATATTAAAAACTTAAAAAAAAAAACTTCTTCTGACGTCACACGCACGTCACAGACGGTGCCATCTTTGTTTAGTCAGAATATTATCACCTGAACCCTCCCTCCCCCCCCCCCCACACCTCTCAATTTTGACACCCCGTCCTTCCCAATATATGTGCGGCGCAATCCCTACCCCCCCCCCTCTTCCACCGGGGTTCTCAGCGAACTTTCTTTGTTCGTTTTGTTCAAGTACGAAGATAAAGTCGTGAATTATTCCTCACGGTTCAGCGGCCACATACAGGATGCGCGAAGAATAACTCGTTGAATAAAAGAAGAGAGAGAGAGTGAGTAATTGAGAGAGAGTGAGACTGAGTAAGAGAGAGAAAGTGAGTGATAGAGTGTGTGTGTGAGAGAGAGAGAGAGAGAGAGAGAGATGAGCAGTAAACTCATCGAATGCCTCTAGGTACTTAATGAAAGCAAATTCTTATGCTGACCCTCGCCCTCTCCTCCTCCCTCTCCACCCCTTTTTTTTATACCAAGCATATATCCCTTACCACCCCCTGCCCGCCCCCACCCTCACCAACCATCTTCAGTGACGGAGTTCATACGCCTAGTAAGCTGTTTGCCCTAAAGACACACACACACACACAACGACGTTAATCGATAAGGGCCTGATTAAAAACAATGAAGTAATCGACTCTTTAAGAGACTGATTAAAAACAATGACGTAATCGACTCTTTAAGAGCCTGATTAAAAACAATGAAGTAATCGAATCCCTTGGCGTAATATTTACAAAAAAAAAAAACGAAAATTCAGACAGAAATTCCTATGTAAGAAATAATCGGATTGATCTCAAAAAAACTCTATGGGTGTGTGCCTTCGTCTTAATGTATCAAAGCTGCTGTTCATACCTGCTGTACACACCTGCTGTACACATCTGCTGTACACATCTGCTGTACATACCTGCTGGACATACCCGATGTACATATCTGATGTACATAATCAACAGTGTCGGCCTATTCAAAGAATGTATTTAAAAGACGAGCGTTGAGGTGAGCGTATTCCAGAGGCGGATTTAACGGTGAGTTCATTTGCCTCGCGCCCCGTGCCCACGGATTCTAATATCAGAGGGCGGTCGGGGGCTGACAGAGCAGACGTTAGACAACATTCCGTGTCTCCATTGCCAGTGGACCGCACCATGTCGCCTTTGGACCGCGCCTTCAAGATATGACTGGGAGGAAATTAAAAAAAAAAAAACAGACAGACAAACTACATACTCGACAACAGAAGGCGTGTGGCTTACTGGTCGATCGCAAATCAGTTTCATGTCCTGTACATTCGTCAGAGTTTTGTCCACACCTAGTCGTCGTTATGACCAGTGGCGTGATTTGACCCCGGGGGGGGGGGTTGGCGACTAGAGCAAGCGCCCCCCCCCAAAAAAATCTAGTACCTGTATGGGGCCCCGCGATAGGAGATTGTGTAATACGGTACATATCCTGCATTTTCTCGCCCCCCCCCCGTGTTCTTTAGCTCTCCACACTTGTATGTTCTTTAGCTCTCCACACTTGTATGTTCTTTAGCTCTCCACACTTATATGTTCTTTAGCTCTCCACACTTATATGTTCTTTAGCTCTCCACACTTATATGTTCTTTCCATTTGCCTAAAAACTAAGTTGGTGGGGGGCCCATCATTGGCCCCACCTCAACCCTCCTGTCAAGAGGCGGATTTGATGGCGCGCCCTGGGCTCTGTAGGCTAACAAAATATATGTACGGCCTTTGCTTTGCGCCATATCTCGAGGAAGGCGTCTCTGGATTAAAGTAAACAATACCTGTATCATTTGAATGATGCGTTCACCCATAGGCATTGTGTGGATAAACACGTGTCACATACAGAGGTCGCACATTTTGCTGAGTTTCACATTCTGTTCAGTTTCTTTCACATTCTGTTCAGTTTCTTTCACATTCTGTTCAGTTTCACATTCCGTTCAGTTTCATTTTCTGTCCAGTTTTATATTCTGTTCAGTTTCACATTCAGTCCAGTTTCTAAAAGTGTTTAGTTGACATATTCGATTTCATATACTGTGTGTCCCCCCCCCCTGCTTCCCCTCCCCCCACGCCACCCACTTGTGTAAACAATTTACACCTGTGCGTGTTACTGGGCAGATTGCGTTTATTGAAACAGTAACAAACAATAAACTTGGTATTTTAAAAATTGTACCATTGTTCAACACCATCTACGTCAGCACGACGGTTTGGATTTGTTTGATAAACTTAGAAAGTAAAGAAAGAAAAAAACCCAGATACACATGCAGGACCAACAACCAAAAAAAGCAAAAAAAAACCCCACACACTTAATCTCCATTTATTGAAACATAAAAGAACACAAGGGAAGCAACAAGATCAAATGCTCATGGAGTTTTGCAGCAGAAAATAAAATAAATAAAACAACAACTGACGAGGGATGAGGAAAATGACAACAATTTATCGCGCAAAATGAAAAATATTAAATTGCCCGATGTTTCCCTCCCCCACCCCGACCCCCACCCTTTCTTTTTTTTTTTACAAATCGTTAGACTAAATTTGAAACTACAGTATTTGAGTGTATTATCTGTGTGTGCGTGTATATATGTGTGTGTGTGTGTTTGTGTGTGTGTGAGTGTGTGTGTGTGTTTACTGCAAGACTTTAGTCTGTAATTCTTGATTAGCTCAAGATGTGTGATCTCTCTTTGATGGACCCAGCGCAAACCAATATTTGATTCCTTCATTTGTCATCTTGGACATGACCTTATCTGTGACGTGATCCAGGTCATAGCTCAAATATTTCCCCTGTAAATGTTATCACTTACAGGTGCATGTAATGTTGTCATTTACAGGTGCCTGTTATGTAGTCATTTACAGCTGCCTGTAATGTTGTCATTTACAGGTGCCTGTAATGTTGTCATTGACAGGTGCCTGTAATGTTGTCATTTACAGGTGCCTGTTATGTAGTCATTGACAGGTGCCTGTAATGTTGTCATTGACAGGTGCCTGTAATGTTGTCATTGACAGGTGCCTGTAATGTTGACATTTACAGGTGCATGTTGACATTTACAGGTGCCTGTTGACATTTACAGGTGCCTGTTATGTTGTCATTTAAAAATGACCTTTTTTTTACTTAAGCCAAAATGTGTCATCTTCTCCCCTCCATAGTTTGGTATACCTGTGGTCGCGACAAAGTATTCCAGGAAGTAAAGGAGTGGGTGGGAGGAGGGGAGGTGGCCGACCCTAATTGTTTACCATATGTAATCCGTTGCTTTGTGTTTTGAAAATAAAACATTCATAATAGGTTGAGCACCTAATGCTAAGGCAGCTTTGCTTAGCTAACAGCTTTTTGTGTACAATCTATGCAATGATGAAATGATGAGATGTTCAACTATAATAGACCCTGTACAGATGAGATGTTCAACTATAATAGACCCTGTACAGATGAGATGTACAACTATAATAGACCCTGTACAGATGGGGTGTTTAACTATAATAGACCCTGTACAGATGAGATGTACAACTATAATAGACCCTATACAGATGGGATGTTCAACTATAATAGACCATGTACAGATGAGATGTTCAACTATAATAGACCCTGTACAGATGAGATGTTCAACTATAATAGACCCTGTACAGATGAGATGTTCAACTATAATAGACCCTGTACAGATAAGATGTTCAACTATAATAGACCATGTACAAATGAGATGTTCAACTATAATAGATTATGTACAGATGAGATGTTCAATTATAATAGACCCTGTACAGATATGTACAACTATAATAGACCCTGTACAGATGAGATGTTCAACTATAATAGACTCTGTACAGATGAGATGTTCAACTATAATAGACCTTGTACAGATGAGATGTTCAACTATAATAGACCATGTACAGATATGTTCAACTATAATAGACCATGTACAGATGAGATGTTCAACTATAATAGACCCTGTACAGATGAGATGTTCAACTCTGATAGACCCCCGTAAGGGTGAGATGCTCATCTCTGATAGAACCCCATGAGCCAGTGGTAGGGCGTTATTTCAGTATGGCACCCATTCTTACATCCCCATCACAGCCCAGGGTGCGGTGGCCAGGGATGCACAGAATAACATTATAGCGTATTAATACCTGTACCATGATGTATAGACCTGATACTTGGGGGGAGAAGGGGCAGCTATTGTGAACTCGGACAACTCACCACTAAACTTTCAAACAGCGGGCAGCTATTGTGAACTCTGAAAACTCACCACTAAACTTTCAAACAGCGGGCAGCTATTGTGAACTCGGACAACTCACCACTAAACTTTCAAACAGCGGGCAGCTATTGTGAACTCTGAAAACTCACCACTAAACTTTCAAACAGCGGGCAGCTATTGTGAACTCGGACAACTCACCACTAAACTTTCAAACAGCGGCAGCTATTGTGAACTCGGACAACTCACCACTAAACTTTCAAACAGCGGGCAGCTATTGTGAACTCGGACAACTCACCACTAAACTTTCAAACAGCGGGCAGCTATTGTGAACTCGGACAACTCACCACTAAACTTTCAAACAGCGGGCAGCTATTGTGAACTCGGACAACTCACCACTAAACTTTCAAACAGCGGGCAGCTATTGTGAACTCGGACAACTCACCACTAAACTTTCAAACAGCGGGCAGCTATTGTGAACTCGGACAACTCACCACTAAACTTTCAAACAGCGGGCAGCTATTGTGAACTCGGACAACTCACCACTAAACTTTCAAACAGTGGGCAGCTATTGTGAACTCGGACAACTCACCACTAAACTTTCAAACAGCGGGCAGTGCCCACGGCATGGAAGTGGGCACCGAGTCAAGTGAAACTAAAAAGATCGACACCACAATCGGAAGCAAGGCAGAAAAAAAAACAATGAACGTTGACCCGTGGGGGGGGGGGGAGGGGAAGTTTCATGTACCTGGTCTCAACGCCCCTGGGTGATGGTTGTTCCTACCAGTGTCTGATCCTCGCACTAGAACCACAACCGGTATGGCTGCCTTCAGCAAACTCGATTGGATGTTGTGCGTCCATTAGCCTCGGCACCTTGTATAGGAGACCCTGGTCATTGGCAAACACCCATCCTGCACTACACGGCTGCATATCTTGGACACTGCACGCTGAGACTGGAAGAATGATGCAGGCATTTGACGCCAGGTCCTTAAGAAAACTGCTCCAAATCTCATGCAAGGAGCCCCAGGGCCAGAACCTGTGTGAAGGAAATGATTAGCAGTCTGTTGTGGCCCTCATGAACCAGTCCCCCCCTGGCTACTGTGAAAAAATGCGGAAGGTGACTAGCCCGCCCTAGAAAGAATTCGATCACTCAAGGCATTAAAAAATGTTTGTCTTTGAGAGTGTCCTTTCGATTCTTCCCATGTAGGCCTATCATCCCATCACAACATGTTTCCGTCTCAAGACGGAGGAGAATGTGGCGGCCGCAGCAGCAGCAGCGAGAGCGGCTTACAAAACTTTCCAGCGGTGCAATTCATTTTTTGCACAATGCAGTATTTAAGTAGCCTTACAGGAATCGATTTGACTTCATTGTAGTCTGCGCATGTCACCCGTAATGAACTTCACTAGCTGCCTGCGTTCTTGGTTTCTACTTGGGAATTTTTTTTTATTCCTTTTAATGTTTCTATTTTGGGCGCTCGGGGGGGGGGGGGAACAAACAATAAATAAATTTAGGCTATTTCCAGCGGCTAGCATTGATCTATTAATAGACATTTTTTTTTAAACCAGTGGATTTATTTTTGTTTGTCTTTGTTTTTGAAATACATCACCATAGTATATTGTTTAATATATATATATATATATATATATCTTGAATTGAAGTGTTTTTGCACATATCTAGGTGTGTGATACTTGTTTCTATCCCCCCCCCCCCCCGTTCGAAAATAATAATTATCGAGGTATTTCAGTTTCGCTTTTCCGTTTGCAAAACAATTTTTTTTTAAACAAATAAAAACTTGTGAAGTATTAATTCAACCACTGTAACCCCCATCCCACACACACACACACACCCCCACCCCAACCTTCGTGTCTGTTGGCTGCTGCCGGAGAGGGATCGGACTAAAGGGGAGGGGGGGAGTGTTAATTACATACTTGCACATTACCATGGCCGTTCTTATGGCCGTTCACTAGGCAGTGCCTTCTGTAGGAGGCACTGCACTAGGCGACTGCATACATCCTCCCACCCCCACCCCCCACCCAATTCTTGTATACATTTTTATCAGTTCTGGTGATACCAGGGCATCGACGGTTCGTTTATTCCTGGGCACCCGAAATATCTCTGTCTAGGCGCCCCCCCCCCACCCCGCCCACTCCAAGTCACTGGTTATCAAATCGCGCACCAGTCAGCCGTTAACAGGACTTTTACTACATACAACATGTACAACATACAGGCAAAATGTTTTGTTTTTTTTTCCCCTCAAAGATACATGTCCAGTTTTTGTTTGTTTATTTCTCCACTTGTCTAATGTGACACACATCGTCTTAGTGTTGACAGAAGAAAAAATAACACAACAATTTGTTACTAATTATCGTTTTAAATCGGAAACAATTTCTTTGCAGCCATATCTCCTCCAGAGCCATTTCTCACTGTATCATCTTGTCCCCCCCCCCATTCCCTCCCAACACCTGCATACCACCCAGGTTTCTTATCCATAGACTTTCTCTCTCTACCCCCCCCCCCCCAATAATTTTACACCGTATCAACTATCATGCGCACTGTTGCCAGATTATGCTACTTTTCGAAAATTCCCCCTTTTTTAAAAATGTATATATACAAATAAACACTGGTCCAGCGCTGAGATCCCTTCTTTGTTATGCACGGTCTCCATTCTTTTTGTCATTTTGAATGGTGCTAAATAATAACTTCTTTTTCATTGTATCGTGCGCTATAATCAGGGCTCGATTTACCGCCGGGGATGCCGGGCATACCCCGGCACTGAGACCTGTCACCCCCGGCTCTGCTTTAGCTAATATATCCCAGCCGGTGATGAAATCATAGACACTTATCCCCGGCACTGAGACCTGTCATCCCCGGCTCTGCTTTAGCTAATATGTCCCAGCCGGGGATGAAATCATAGACATTTATCCCCGGCACTGAGACCTGTCATCCCCGGCTCTGCTTTAGCTAATATATCCCAGCCGGGGATGAAATCATAGACATTTATCCCCGGCTCTGCAGACATTGTTTTTCATCCCTGGCACTGGTTTTTTCTTAAATCGAGCACTGGCTATATTAATAACTCTTTCATTGTATCGTGCGCAATAAAGCTTCCTATTTCTTCACATCTACCTACATATTGTATTTATTCAGTGTTTCCGGTAAACATCCCCCGATGTGTCTGTCTAATCGACTCCACGCCGCATCATTCGGAGGTCACCTTGACATTTTCTCTCACGTTTCAAGATACGTCTGCAGATTTATGTTCTTATTCACGATTGGATCACGTTATCTGGGTGTTGGTCGCAGGTTTAAAGGTGTCGGGTGAGGGGAGGGGAGAGGGGGGTAACTCCAGGGAAATTATGGACGAGAAAGTGCATCGCTCACTTGTTGACCACCCACCTGATAAGCAGTTTTTTTGAAGTGCTTGAAATTCCAAATCTCTTTAAAATACTGTAGCACCGAGTGCGTTGGTGCCCATAGCATTTAATGTCGCGTTCAATTGGTAGCATTGATCTCAACGCCTGACGAAGATTGACAAAGGTAATGTGGACATAAAACTAAACGTATTGAAGAATTTACCTGTTTGCTGCATCGTTTTGGTCTTGTGTCTCGTTAGTGCTCTTGGTTCATTCAAAATGATTGCGTCATCACAAATCTCTGGAAAAACTCTATACATTTCTAAAGCTTTATTCGTTTTTCGCCTGCTTCGGGCACCTCCCCCCACCCACTGCTGTTTCGCCCTTGTATAAAACCGACTAATATGACTTAATAGTTGATGTTGTTCATAAGGGCTCTAGTTATCAAAGATTTGTATGGGCCTCTGTTATAATTTGCCTCTTTGAGAGCGTCTACATGTCCCCTCCCCCCGAAATGTAACTTGCCAATGCCTCCCCCCCCCGGGGCCATAAAAAAAAAACGCCTATGTCACCAGAGTCGTACGTTATCTGAAGCCCTACCGAGTTTATCATTGTAAACTTGTCGACCAGCCTGCTACTAAAATACACACCAGCAGTCATGGTGGTGGAATACACTAAATGTATTGAAGACAGCATGTTTGCGAATTTCGCGGTACACAACATTTTTTTGGTCAAGCGGGCTATTTTGAAGCAGTTTTCCTTGTTTAGCCCCATTTTTCTGAGTGTACCCTCATAATTCCAAGTTGAAAAACATCAAATTTCATAACATTCAAAACCCCGAGTTCATGTTTGGTAGCGGTTTTTCTTGTTAAGCTCCATCCACTAAACACATAATGGAATTACAAAACATATTCCTCACATAATGGCATTACAAAACAAATTCCTCACATAATGGCATTACAAAACATATTCCTCACATAATGGAATTACAAAACATATTCCTCACATAATGGAATTACAAAACATATTCCTTTAAAACACAAAAAGCCCCTAATACATTAAACGATTAAATAGTAGCTTCATTTATATATCACGTTAAATAGTTAGACTAATAAGTTCTTGTTAATTCAAATCCTGCACTGCAGGCAGACACAGTCACGGATCAGAACGTTATAATAAGTCAAATCAGTCAAGTGTAACTCACTTGTATGTTTCTATTAGATAATCGCTGTAAGAACCCAACCTAATCTTGCATTATTTATATACTTTTTGTCTTCGTGGTTAACATTCACACACAAGTATTGAAAATAAACGGTTTCACTAATCATTAGATTCACCAATTCATTAGATTCACTAATTCGTTAGATACCAACATTTTCGGGCTAAAGTTAAATAAAAGCTGCTAACTAAGAGTTGAACCTTTTTTTAAAGTTACAAGCCAAGTTTTACAAAGTTTACTTAAAAGTATAGTTTAATTTTTTTTTAGTTACAGGCCAAGTTTTACAAAGTTTAGTTAAAAGTATAGTTTAATTTTTTTAAAGTTACAAGCCAAGTTTTACAAAGTTTAGTTAAAAGTATAGTTTAATTTTTTTTTAGTTACAAGCCAAGTTTTACAAAGTTTAGTTAAAAGTATAGTTTAGTTAAAAGTATAGTTTAGTTAAACGTATAGTTTAGTCACTATCAGAATATTTACACAACGTTAAGTCCTACACTAGGCAGTTTTCTCATCTTTAAGTTCTACATATTTATTAATAGGATGTGTATGGATGCGCTGTTTTCTCATCTTCTACATATTAATTAATGGGATGTGTATGGATTGGCTGATTGGATTTCAGCTGCAATTCCATCTGGCCCAATGTGTAAGTGTCAAAGTACGTCATAAAATAACTACATCTCTACGGGCCAGGTGGATGGAGGAAGTGGTCAGACAATTAGGTCAGTGGTTGTCAAAGTGTGGGTCGCGAGCTGGTTATCTATCTATCTATCTATCTATCTATCTATCTATCTTGTCTGTCTGTCTATCTGTCCGTCTGTCTGTCTGTAACTATCTATCTATCTATCTGTCTAATTATCTATCTGTCTGTCTGTCCGTCCGTCCGTCCGTCTATCTATCTATCTATCTATCTATCTATCTATCTATCTATCTATCTATCTATCTATCTATCTATCTATCTATCTATCTATCTATCTATCTATCTATCTATCTATCTGTCTGTCTGTCTGTCTGTCTGTCTACATATCTAAATGTCTTTGTATGTATGTATCGATCTATCTATACATTTATCTATACATCAATCTATTTATCTGACTGTCGGTCTGTGGGTCTGCAATTTGTAATTACTTTATCCTTCACAAAGTACTTTGAAATTAACCCAAAACCCGGAATGGTTAATAGTAAAAAAAAAAATCCAAACTTCCACTCAACTTACCGAACATTTCTCTCCTAGCTGAGATAGATAACCCCGTGTCGAGTACCTACCTAGTCATTGGGGGGGGGGGGTCCCACAGATACAAGACGTCGCTTGTTTCATTCCAGGGCGAGTGTACTCACGATATGTACCTGGATGTTTTGAGCGATGTTTTTGAAATGTAGGTCGCAAGAACTGCCCTACAGATCCCGTGTATTTATAATTTAGAAATGTATATACATTCACTGGATTCATCGGATGGCAACTTAATGCGGGCTATCAACCGAACAGACATAGTGTGCAACTTTGTACGTAAATTGAGATGATCTGGCGTGTAGCTTAGTACAGGTCACAATTTGTGTACTATTTGTGACGTATAAAATGTAGGTCATTTCTGCACATTAGGAAGGTGGCATAAATCAGCACCTAATTAACCTAATTAATCGTTTTTAAAAATTCAGTAGTTTTTTTTAATTAGGAAAGGATTTCACGTTACACCTAGATTTCCCGGGCAACGCCGGGCTTAATATCTAGTTAATTGAATACGCCGAATGCAACTTAGTATAAGCATCATTTGTATAGATCTGGTGTGCAACTTACTGCATAATGGACTGAGGTATAGAAAACTTGGTGAGTGAACTGAGCAGACTATCCCAGCCCACAGAGTACATATCATACAGAAAGTGCATCATATCATAAAGTGCATCCTTCTGCTATAACGTGTGTCTGGCGCGAGAATTAAAAAGGTAGAATAAAGATACGGCCAGTCTTGACCTTGGGCTAAAATCTATTACTTTTGTTTGTTTTACCTGGTAAGATAAGCTTCTTGTTGGTGTAGAGTGAACAATAGATTGACTTTTGTCCACTGTGGCTCGACGGGCCAGTGCAGCTTATTGTGGTACTTTGAACAAAAAAATTCACATAAAAATACTTATTTTTATACATATGTTTAGATCCAGGTATTATATATATATTACATTTTGTAATAAAAACGAGGGTCAAATAATAGATTTTATAATACAAGTAGGGGTTACGTCCAGAGGGGTTAGTGTCCGCTGGGGGTTTTGTCCGCTGTATGTTATGTCCGATGGGGTTTTTTTCAGTGGGTTTTTTTTCCGGATTATCGCCCCTTCCTGGATTGGCTTCACGTCGGTCAAATAGTGAAATTTAGATATTAGCATTGTTACGGGCTCTTTTAGTATATTTCTTAATTATTGCTAGGTTTCCAGAACACATTCACATAAACAGATAAGCCAACAGATGAGTCAACACTTATTAGTGTAAAGTATAAAAATAACTGAACTTTATTTAGACTACTCGTGACTGCACGGCTGTCTCATACAAACTCTAATCCAACACTCAATCTATAAAACTACATCTCGGTCCAAACTCCAGTCTCACACTAATACAACACACTGACTTAAAAACTAACTTACAACTTCTGGTCCCCGATCTGGTGGGTGGGGGATAGGGGGGGATGGGTGTTTCGGACAGTAGGGCTTTGATCTTGGTCAGTGGCCAAAGGTGCGAAGTCGCACCTTCGTCCAGCTAACGTCCAGCTTCCGAGCGCCTGGTAGCTTTGATCACGCTCCGCTGACCACAGATCTAACGGGGTGGGGATGAGGGAAACATAACATGGGGTAGCTGTGATGTGGGGAGGGGTGCGATCGTAACATCTCCCTTCTTGTCAGTAAGCATGATGCAATCATGCAAAATAAAATAAACATCAAATTGTATCCTGAACAAAACCAAAACTAATTTAACTTAAAATAATACAAGTATAACTAAAAAAACTTTAAACATTTTCATACCCGTAATAAGATGATTAGCATAAAAGAGAAAAAGCAAAAGTTACATGTTGATTGACAACTATTGTGTAGGTAACAAACTCATAACATACGTTAGAATCTCAGCTCTACAACTTGTTAACCAACAAAACGTGACATGATCCTAAAACAGTTTACCTATAACAATTGTATCATTTGGTCTACAATACCGTATCTTAAGTCTTATGATCCGTAATGTCATAATATACTAGATATTTAAACTACCTCATGGCGAATAACCATCAATAAACAAAATCAATTTACTATCAAAATACATTCCGAAATTCTACATTAAAAAAAAAAAAAAAAAAACGTTTCATTACACAGTAGATGTAATTAATTATGACAGATTAGGCGAAACAATATAAACAAGAGCAAAAATATATCCAAAATCTTATTAGCCTCCCATAAATAACACCAATCACTAGCTACGTAATCATGATCTATATTGAACAAAAATAACATCCAAAAGCTACCTAATGTGAGGAGTCATGTGACAATCATCAGTTATCACCCAACATCAATACAGTGAGATAATATATCTATTTTACGAATATTTACAACACAAAAATTATTATGCAAAACCTAGGATGGTAACATAAGTTACATCATGCAATTATAAATTCTTCTAAAACAAATTAAATTATTGTCAACATTTAAACAAACAAAACGATATTTCAAATGCACATAAAATCTTCAATAAAACACTTTAAATAATGACATCACTTTTACCAACATTAACCCTTTCTTGTACATCACTAATCGAGATATCACATGGTCAAGAGTCAAACTATTTTACAAAATGTTCTCGCCAGTTGCTATTTAAGTCCCTCTCCCTGCATCCAAAGAACCCATACTTTGATTGTCTCTTTTGATGAAAATTATTATGAAACTTATTATTTTTAGGGTCTAGACTTCAGAGTACAATACTGGTCTTGGTAATAGGGCCTAAAGCATGACGCTACCCTACTGCTACAATCTCTGTCTTCGTGAACACGTCTGTTATAAAACATGACATTATTAATGTCATAGCCTCTCCTACCCTCATTATATTGTGGGTCATATCTACCCCTACACCGAAAAACATTGTTATCACCCTGCCTAGGCTGTGCGATCATTGCCATATTATTCACACAATTCCCATTCACGCAACATTGCTCTCTCACATCAAACTTCCTTCTAATTATATACTCACACTCACATTTGCGCTGCCTACCTTGCTCTACGGGTATGTTACGATTATAACTGTTGTTCTTCCTTACAACTATTATTCTACGAGTCTGATACTCAGGTTTACTAATACGCACAGGAAAAGTTGGTTTTTGTTGTGGTGTCTTCCCACCATGATCATTTTGTTTACAAACAGGCTCTATAACAGGGGACTGTTCTATCACATTTCTCCTTAATTATTGTTCCATCATTACTACAACTTTTGGTCGGATTACTGACTTCTTCAATAAATTTAACTTGACCAATGTCCTTTTTTACATCCTTGATCTCAACTATTGAGCCCAACTAAATCTATTTTACTAACCATGGCCTTCAAACCCTCTTCTATTTTAGGCTGTGATGCGGCGATTGAATCTATCGATTCTAATTTGATCAGGATACTGTGTAACAACTTCTCTACCGAACCTAGTCTAATTGACAAGTTGTCTATTTTTAAATTTGTTTCTAGTATTTCCATCTCGTAACTTCTCTCTGTTTTCTAACTGCACATTTCCCTGTTCTCTACTCACTCTTTCATCCTTTAACGTCAACTCGTCATTTTCTCTCTTTCAATTTCCTCCCTCGTTAAATGCCTTTATTTCTAGCCTAACTCTTCTCATTTTCTACTTCTAATTTTCTAATTGTCATCTCTTCTTGTCTTTCTACCCTCCTCATAATCCTCTCTCTCTCTTTCTTCGGCCTCTCTTATACTAACCCAATCCCGCAATTCTTTGCCAGTATACCCGAGGTCCTTACCCATCTCAATTAAAGATGTTAAGGTTGCCATGGCACTGTAAACAATATACACCAACAAATAGAAGTAGTAGCAATAATAATAAAAAAAAATTGAACAGATCACCACTGCTAATTAAAATCGATAGTGAAATAAAACCAATAAACTTAAATAAATGTTATAGCTGTTCCAGGTAAACCCTATTTTAACCTCCACTGTATTTAACAAACGAAATACAGAATTTTACCAGGAACAGTGAACAATTAAGTTACATTAAAACAATCTTACAAAAAAATTCTAAATAAATACAACTTATATTGACCTGATAAAATTACTCAATGGAAAGAGAAGATAACACCAAAAAAAAAAAAAAACCCAAGGTATACTAAATCAGCAGAGCTAAGTACCTAAATAATGGAAATTGAATAATCAAAATAATTAACCTAAATGCAAGTGTTTTTAGTTGTTCCAAGTGGACCCTATTTCAACCTCCACTGCATTCGAATCAATACAGAATTTCACTAGGAACAACCAACAAATACATTAGCAGGTTACGGTCAATGTTTATGAAAAATAATAAAATAAGACAAAATTAAAATATTAACTTAGCTGCAGCTTCCTGACCCTCTTGCAGAATTGATGACATTAATATAGTTCCATTCGAATTTTAACTCTAATGTTATTAGTTTCTGATTTATTTTATTGTTTTTTTTTCTAGATTAAAAAATAATATTGTCAATAATCCAATATTGTAAATGCACCACAGTAAATACCAGTCTTGAGACTCAATCGGATCCGTAATCGACACAGTTAGCTCACTATATAACAATTAGTTTCATCTCAGCTCAACAGTAATCTCAGTTGTTGCACATCAACATCAGTTTGCCGGAATGAAATAAACGACCTCCACTGCAGCCTATCAGCAACATTAACTTCTATCACTGCAGCCTATCAGCAACAATAACTTCTATCACTGCAGCCTATCAGCAACAATAACTTCTATCACAGATCAGATTCACAACGTCGACAGCAGCTATACGACAAGTTAAACATTCATGCCGTGGCTCACCTACATCCACAGAAGAAAATAATCACAACGTCGTTTGCATTGACAGCAATTTTCACAATAACTCCTTACTCCGCAGTCACGAGTTCACGTCGGAGGTGCCATAAATGTTACGGGCTCTTTTAGTATATTTCTTAATTATTGCTAGGTTTCCAGAACACATTCACATAAACAGATAAGCCAACAGATGAGTCAACACTTATTAGTGTAAAGTATAAAAATAACTGAACTTTATTTATACTACTCGTGACTGCACGGCTGTCTCATACAAACTCTAATCCAACACTCAATCTATAAAACTACATCTCGGTCCAAACTCCAGTCTCACACTAATACAACACACTGACTTAAAAACTAACTTACAACTTCTGGTCCCCGATCTGGTGGGTGGGGGATAGGGGGGGATGGGTGTTTCGGACAGTAGGGCTTTGATCTTGGTCAGTGGCCAAAGGTGCGAAGTCGCACCTTCGTCCAGCTAACGTCCAGCTTCCGAGCGCCTGGTAGCTTTGATCACGCTCCGCTGACCGCGGACAGTAGGGCTTTGATCTTGGTCAGTGGCCAAAGGTGCGAAGTCGCACCTTCGTCCAGCTAACGTCCAGCTTCCGAGCGCCTGGTAGCTTTGATCACGCTCCGCTGACCACAGATCTAACGGGGGTGGGGATGAGGGTAACATAACATGGGGTAGCTGTGATGTGGGGGGGGGGGAGGGGTGCGATCGTAACAGCATGTTCTTTAAATATCGAATGGGAGGACAAAAAGGGGAGATAATTTATCGAGGCGGCAGGGCATAACTCGGACACATAGAATAACTGTCCTCTCGACAGGAGGACATTTGATCAACTTATATCCAAGTAACATATCTTCATATGTGATTACATTACGTGATATTGATAAATAGTTTAATGCAATGGTGGGCATAACTCGGACACATAGAATAACTGTCCTCTCGACAGGAGGGCATTTGATAAACTTATATCCAAGTAACATATCTTCATATGTGGTTACATTACGTGATATTGATAAATAGTTTAATGCAATGGTGGGCATAACTCGGACACATAGAATAACTGTCCTCTCGACAGGAGGACATTTGATCAACTTGTATCCAAGTAACATATCTTCATATGTGGTTACATTACGTGATATTGATAAATAGTTTAATGCAATGGTGGGCATAACAGGAGGACATTTGATCAACTTGTATCCAAGTTACAGTTTTTAATATCTTATGTTGACAGTATTCTTGTAAGCAAATAATGAAATTGACGGTTTTTTTAAAAACATGTTTGTCAAAATTAATGTTTTCAATTTTTAATATATATATATATATATATATATATATATATATATACATATATTCATGTATCATGAAATGTAACGTGGCTGTGTTACGGTATACTCTATGTTACGGTATTTTCTGTGTTCATCTACCATTTCGTATTAACGAACGTTAGTTAATGTATTAAGTTCATTGAGTGCTAGAGTGCACTGAAGGAGTGTGAATAATGCAGTAAGAATTCCATCTTTAGGCTCAAGTAAGACTGTGTGTGTTAGGTATATCAGGCGGTGTGAGCTGAATGTGTGTGTGGCGGTCACCTCTTGATACGTGTCGATTCCGTGCAAGCGTGTGCATGGTTGAGAATCGGACTGTGTGTTTGTGGGTTGGGGGGGGGGGTAAGTCGCTTTCTTTATAAATACAGAATGTGGCAAAATGAACGTGAAGAAAGGTAGAGACAGAGAGCATGTTAAAAGGAGGTGTGTGTGTGTGTGGGGGGATTTAATGCGCGCTCGCGCGCGCGTGTGTGTGTGAGCGTTTATGTGTGTTTCCGAACGTACGTGTGAGAAATAGGGGGGATGAGATGGGGAGCACACACACACACACGCGCGCGCACACACACACACACACAATGGCTCTGATGCCTTAGCCCATCCAATTGCCCGCCAACCGGCTAGTCCAGTGAATCTAATCGATGGATATTGATTGCTGAGTTCTTCCACACAGGCCATCACGTCGGCTGGAAGGGAGATCTTCAGAGAGACAGAGAGCGAGAGAGAGAGAGACTCAGAGAGAGATAGATAGAGAAGTGCCAGTGAACATTGGCTACAGGAGGAAGGGGTCTGGGATGGTACTCGGATGCCCCCCCTTTCCTCCCCTTACCTCACCCCGACGCCCCACTACGCCCCCTTCCCCCTCCCCTTTCCACCAAGCATGGAGGAGTGTGGAGTGAGAATGACACGTGACCCAATGTTTAATTCATACCCCCCTCGGTCTCCCAGACCGTCTCTTTCTCAAACCCCTTCCCTATACCCCCCCCCCCTCCAACACCAGCGTGTTCAGTCCGCAATTTTTTTTTCTACCAGAGAATGTTTTGTTTGTTTGTACTCGGCTCAGAAGAATACAGCTATGTGTGTGTGTTTGTGTTTGTGTGTGTGTGTTTGTGTGGTTTGGGGAGAGGGTAATATTTGTGTGTGTGATCAAGTACACTTTACTTGGAGTTAATCCCCCCCTTCTCCGGGGGGGTTGAGGCGAGGGGGGTTGGGGTGGGGTGGGAGTCTTTTTGTAGCCTTACAAGGGAGACGACTATCCAGGAAGTGAAATAACGAGTCGAATTCGCTGGAGACTTATCCTCGCCGAGGCCTGTCAGTAAGTCGTGGGACGTATTAGCAGCGTCAGCGGCGTGTCTCGACTAGGTTGGGGGGGGCGCTGATCTTTATTTTTTTTAAACGGCGGGCTTGAGACTTTTACGTGTCGTCACCCTGCCTCCCTCCCTCCCTCCCTCCCTCCCTCCCACACTTCAATCTAAACTAAGAGCGGACAGTCGGTGGCCCATTCTTAAGCGTACACCCCTGACTGAGCGCCATCGTTGACACGTGTCGGTGTGATTGTTATATGCGTCATCCAATATGTCCGCTTCAGTTGCTAGTTTTCTGTTTCTAGCTTACGTCATCGGCACTGACTGAATGGAATTCTAAACGTGGTGGCCGGGGGGCGCAGCTTAGAATGTGGCATGCACCATCTATCTATCTATCTATCTATCTATCTATCTATCTATCTATCTATCTATCTATCTATCTATCTATCTATCTATCTATCATCTATCTATCTATCTATCTATCTATCTATCTATCTATCTATCTATCTATCTATCTATCTATCTATCTATCTATCTATCTATCTGTCTGCCTTTCTGTATGTCTGTCTGTCTGTCTGTAAATCTATCTATATATCTGTCAATCTATCTATATATCTGCCTGTCTGTCTGTCTCTCTCTCTCTCTATATATATATATATATATCTGTCTGTCAATTTGTCTATCTATTTATCTATCTATCTGCCTGTCTGTCTATCTGCATGTATGTCTATCTATCTGATTGTCGATATCTCTCTCTGTTTATATGCATGCATGTCTGTCTGTTATCTGGCTGTTTGTTAGACTTGTCGGTTTTTCTATTAATTTTTTCTCTATCTTTGTTTATCTTTTGTTGTTTCTGTCTGAGTTGTCCATCTATTTGATACAGATATACGTGAGTGTGTCTGTTGTTTACAGCCATGTGACATCAGGGTTGTCCAATCAGGCACTCAGATCTCATTATTGAGCCACTATCTGTGAAGTATCCTGCCTGTGAATGCATTGTCAGTTTCTGGCCAGACAGTGACATACATACATACAGTACATTGTCTGAAGCTGACAGTTGCCCCTGTGTGTCCAATATATATACGTACTCACTACGTAACGTGCCTGCATAATCTGCCAGACAAGTAACACTCGCTTAATAATAGACATTCAGTAGCATTTGATTTTGATGATTCGTTCCCAGGTACATGGTATTAGCAGAGGCTCACAATATACCATCACGTCTGTGTGCTGACACACTCACCTAGATGCAAGATGATGAAAACACATCCCCGCACGGGTGTGATAACACATTTACCTGTAATGAATATTTTTTTGACGAATATGATGACGTGTATACATACACACACACACACACACATATGCATTCACAAACATACACACATATATACTCACAAACATACACACACACGCACACAGGGTTTATTGAAACTAGATATTTAACACATCGGAGTTAGCGAAACAGAATATGATGACTTGCATACATTTACACACACAGTTTAGTGAAACTAGACACTTACTTATGCCTATAGAGAGTTTGATGACACATTTACATAAACAGAGTTTGATGGCCTGTATCTACATTCACAATGGGGACGGGTGGTTGTGGTGTAAAGCGCTCGGCTGTCGACCGCAGGGGTCCAGGGGTCGAACCTCAGTGAGAACCTTGGTATTTTTTCAGGTCCTGGTGAAAGTCCCCAAGTCCACCCAGCTTTAAATTATGTTCCCGACTGGGCGTCAACCACAAAATCCCTGTATATGCAGAGGTGAAATAGATGAATTCCGTCAGCAGGTAAAACAGTCAGCAGGTATAAAAAAAAAAAGAATAAAAGTAAGCTATGTCAAGTTGGGTGGAACAAATAGTAACGGTGAAGATGTCAATAGTAAAAAAGTTAACAGATATTAAGTTCACTGCAAGTGGAGTCACTAGAGGGGCGCGGGCCGCACCGGGTGACACCCACATTGGGGTGGCACCAAAATACACAATTCTAAATTTCATATCAGAAAGAACTCGGTCTAATCGGGGTTTTTATAACCGATCACAGTTAAAAACATCAGTAGTAGCACAAGGTGCCACCAAGCAGATCAGTAGCACAGGGTGTCACCAAGCAGATCAGTAGCACAGGGTGTCACCATGCAGAGCAGTAGCACAGGGTGCCACCATGCAGAGCAGTAGCACAAGGTGCCACCAAGCAGATCAGTAGCAAATATGACGCAGTTTTAAAATAGCCCCTAGTGAGATTAAAGAGGACAATCTACATGCACAATAAAGGCTTCCGTATCTTATCTATCAACTCGTAAATCAAAATGAGTTAAGAAATGCCCTGACACAACATTCGAAGGAGATCCTATAGGGATATAAAGGCTGCAAAGTATTTTGGAATTTTGTTCTACATCACACCTGACATATCACACCTGACATATCACACACTGACCTGATGTTGATCACTCTCAATTTTCTATGATGAAGTATCCGAAGTTGAGCTTTTAAAAGAGATACGAAGGCTGAGAAGACATATGAAGGCAGCAGATATTGATCTTGACAACGCCAAAGTATGGTCAGTATTTGATGTTATGAAATCCATTGCTGAATGGGACTTCCTGGAAGATCAGCCAACACTCTCACTGAGCCTGCAATTATTTATCACTATCTGTGTGTCTGTAGCTTCATGTGAGAGGAGCTTTTCAAAACTGAAACTGATAAAAGCATTACCTGCCATCCACTGTGGGACAGTCAAGGCTTTCTGATCTTGCTCTGTTTTCTATTGAAAGTGATATGGTGGAAGATGTTGATGGAGTGATTGACAGATGTTCAGCTCTGAAGACCAGGACAGGACAATTGTAGAGTAAAGTAAAATTTAGAGTTAAGTTTAGCGTGGAAATAACAAATAATTTGTCTTTGCTTTGCTGGTTGTTGCGATTCTCAAATGCTTTCACGTTAAATTATATTGTGTAAAAGTAAAGTAAAGTTCCCATAGCCCTAAAGGGCCTTCGGGGCAGATGAATTGTAGAATACATCATCTGTTTCTATAACCTCGGCATATGAAGAGATTGTGTGATTAGCACAACGCCCAGCCGCCTTTACTTCTCCAACTTAAAGTCAGGTACTCATTTAAAGCTGGGTGGACTTGTGGGATGACTTTGCACCAAATTTCACCTGGAAAAAATCCAGGACTCTCAGGTCGACAGTCGAGCATCTACACCACTCGGCCATCCGTCCCACATAAATTATATTGTGTAATTTGTTGTTTTATCATATAGAATTGAAACTCACCAACTCTTGGACCAATTGGACGTATTTCACTAACATTACAATTATAGGTAGTTCTCTAAGGCCTAGTGCAGGAAAATTGGAAATATGTTCAATTGTTCACGGTGGAAGTCTTGAGGGGGGGCAGGGGGTGACACCCTGAATTTTCCGCACCGGGTGACACCAACCAGAGTGACGCCACTGGTTCACTGTAAACGAATAGCCTAGAATAGAAACAGAGGTTTGTAGTATGTATAGAGTTATCAATTTTAGTTTTTCTATTTGACGAACAATAAAAATGATCCCATCGAAGAACACCATATCTATTTTTGTACCAACGAGTTTGGGGGAGTAGGTAAAGTAGTTTAGTCATTGTTTTTAGTATAACTCAAGGTTGTGTGATCCGTTTGATCTGATCCGATCAGTCTTGCACTCAGTGGAGTTGTTGAATCAGTGTGTGCCCCCCCTCCCCCCCAAGGCTAGTTGACATGGTCATTGAAACATCAACTGTTAGGACGGGACTGGTCACCTCCTTGACCACCGTGGACGATCAGTGTCTCACAAGTATCGACAAATGATAATTTGAAACAGAAATAAAACGTTAAATGTTTGAAAATATTAACAGCGCGTCTTGAATTACTGATGTGGCCCCAAATGAGATCGTTTTCGTATTCACACGAGTCAAGTTTTATCGTTCAATATGATAGACAAAAATAAACAAATTATATTCATATTACCGACACTTCGTTTTTTTCAAATGTACACCTTGGTGCACACCAGGATGATAAATCTTTTGTTTATTTATGTTCATCTTCAATTAGCAGTATACTTGTTTACTTTTTGATTGTTAACGTTTTGATTGTTAATTTTTTGACTTAACTTTTTGATTGTTAATTTTTGACTGTTAACTTTTTGATTGTTAACTTTTTGACTGTTAACTTTTTGACTGTTAACTTTTTGACGGTTAACTTTTTTAACCGTTACTTTTGTCCCAACCCAACCTTTTTTTTAAAGCCATTTTTTTTTACTGTTTTGACAATTTAATTTTTTTTTATTGTTCTACCTGGTGAAATTTGCTCCTCGACACAATCAATTCACGATATTACTGTGAGATCAGTAATACTGGCTGTCAGTATTTCACACTGTCTGTTTCTCTGTGTCTCAGTGTGTACCCCTACACACCTGTCTCTCATCATAAGTCACTGTCTAGCGCACTGACAAACTATCAGATCGGTTTTCGTCATATCACTATGTATCATACGGAAAGCGTATCGCTACTTCAACAGGTCGTGGGTTTCAATCACAGCAAGTCCTTTAATAATGACTTTTAAAAATGACGCTATTTGTGTTATTTTCCTGTCAGGGATGGCGATTGTGCTTTTTATTACTTTTTTCCTTTTATTTATTTTCTTTCACACCACACTATGCATCTCACAACTATATCCAATAAATTGTGACAAGTCAGATGAATTGAATATCATAAATCACTATCACTTTATTTACTATAATTTGTTTACAACAGGTAAATCACCACTATAGATTAACAGCTTCACAAACACATTACAAACTATCAACTCCTGTAAAATAACCACACAATTTCTACTAACTCCTTTGTTTCTTCTTAATTCACTTCCTTCTTCAAACTTAACAAAACCTACTCTGCCCCCGTCTCTTTCTGTCGTGACCTGTATATCTCCGCGTCCCTACAACTGACCAACGCTGTCCTTTTCGCCCCGCCTTCTCTTCCCACCTGTCTAATTACGTAACACCTAACTCTACATGCTGCTGCTATTAATCATCAGTCCTGACCTATTTTCACTGTCCGTGCAATTCGTTTGTCTACTTAATTATCTGTCTATCAATCTATCACTCAATCTATCTGTCTATCTATCTAACAATATGACTGTCTATCTATCTATCTATCTATCTATCTATCTATCTATCTATCTATCTATCTATCTATCTATCTATCTATCTATCTATCTATCTATCTATCTATCTATCTATCTATCTATCTATCTATCTATCTAACAATATGACTGTCTATCTATCTATGTCTATCTAACAATATGACTGTCTATCTGTCTATCTATCTAACAATATGACTGTCTATCTGTCTATCTATCTAACAATATGACTGTCTATCTGTCTATCTATCTAACAATATGACTGTCTATCTATCTATGTCTATCTAACAATATGACTGTCTATCTATCTATGTCTATCTAACAATATGACTGTCTATCTGTCTATCTATCTAACAATATGACTGTCTATCTGTCTATCTATCTAACAATATGACTGTCTATCTATCTATGTCTATCTAACAATATGACTGTCTATCTATCTATGTCTATCTAACAATATGACTGTCTATCTATGTCTATCTAACAATATGACTGTCTATCTGTCTATGTCTATCTAACAATATGACTGTCTATCTGTCTATCTATCTAACAATATGACTGTCTATCTGTCTATCTATCTAACAATATGACTGTCTATCTGTCTATCTATCTAACAATATGACTGTCTATCTATGTCTATCTAACAATATGACTGTCTATCTATCTATGTCTATCTAACAATATGACTGTCTATCTGTCTATCTATCTAACAATATGACTGTCTATCTGTCTATCTATCTAACAATATGACTGTCTATCTATCTATGTCTATCTAACAATATGACTGTCTATCTATCTATGTCTATCTAACAATATGACTGTCTATCTATCTATCTATGTCTATCTAACAATATGACTGTCTATCTATCTATGTCTATCTAACAATATGACTGTCTATCTATCTATGTCTATCTAACAATATGACTGTCTATCTGTCTATCTATCTAACAATATGACTGTCTATCTGTCTATCTATCTAACAATATGACTGTCTATCTATCTATGTCTATCTAACAATATGACTGTCTATCTATCTATGTCTATCTAACAATATGACTGTCTATCTATCTATGTCTATCTAACAATATGACTGTCTATCTGTCTATCTATCTAACAATATGACTGTCTATCTGTCTATCTATCTAACAATATGACTGTCTATCTGTCTATCTATCTAACAATATGACTGTCTATCTATCTATGTCTATCTAACAATATGACTGTCTATCTATCTATGTCTATCTAACAATATGACTGTCTATCTGTCTATCTATCTAACAATATGACTGTCTATCTGTCTATCTATCTAACAATATGACTGTCTATCTATCTATGTCTATCTAACAATATGACTGTCTATCTATCTATGTCTATCTAACAATATGACTGTCTATCTATCTATGTCTATCTAACAATATGACTGTCTATCTGTCTATGTCTATCTAACAATATGACTGTCTATCTGTCTATCTATCTAACAATATGACTGTCTATCTGTCTATCTATCTAACAATATGACTGTCTATCTGTCTATCTATCTAACAATATGACTGTCTATCTATGTCTATCTAACAATATGACTGTCTATCTATCTATGTCTATCTAACAATATGACTGTCTATCTGTCTATCTATCTAACAATATGACTGTCTATCTGTCTATCTATCTAACAATATGACTGTCTATCTATCTATGTCTATCTAACAATATGACTGTCTATCTATCTATGTCTATCTAACAATATGACTGTCTATCTATCTATCTATGTCTATCTAACAATATGACTGTCTATCTATCTATGTCTATCTAACAATATGACTGTCTATCTATCTATGTCTATCTAACAATATGACTGTCTATCTGTCTATCTATCTAACAATATGACTGTCTATCTGTCTATCTATCTAACAATATGACTGTCTATCTGTCTATCTATCTAACAATATGACTGTCTATCTATCTATGTCTATCTAACAATATGACTGTCTATCTATCTATGTCTATCTAACAATATGACTGTCTATCTGTCTATCTATCTAACAATATGACTGTCTATCTATCTATCTATCTATCTAACAATATGACTGTCTATCTATCTATGTCTATCTAACAATATGACTGTCTATCTATCTATGCCTATCTAACAATATGACTATCTATCTATGTCTATCTAACAATATGACTGTCTATCTGTCTATCTATCTAACAATATGACTGTCTATCTGTCTATCTATCTAACAATATGACTGTCTATCTATCTATGTCTATCTAACAATATGACTGTCTATCTATCTATGTCTATCTAACAATATGACTGTCTATCTATCTATGTCTATCTAACAATATGACTGTCTATCTGTCTATCTATCTAACAATATGACTGTCTATCTGTCTATCTATCTAACAATATGACTGTCTATCTATCTATGTCTATCTAACAATATGACTGTCTATCTATCTATGTCTATCTAACAATATGACTGTCTATCTATCTATGTCTATCTAACAATATGACTGTCTATCTATCTATGTCTATCTAACAATATGACTGTCTATCTATCTATGTCTATCTAACAATATGACTGTCTATCTGTCTATCTATCTAACAATATGACTGTCTATCTGTCTATCCTATCTAACAATATGACTGTCTATCTGTCTATCTATCTAACAATATGACTGTCTATCTATGTCTATCTAACAATATGACTGTCTATCTATCTATGTCTATCTAACAATATGACTGTCTATCTGTCTATCTATCTAACAATATGACTGTCTATCTATCTATCTATCTATCTAACAATATGACTGTCTATCTATCTATGTCTATCTAACAATATGACTGTCTATCTATCTATGTCTATCTAACAATATGACTATCTATCTATGTCTATCTAACAATATGACTGTCTATCTGTCTATCTATCTAACAATATGACTGTCTATCTGTCTATCTATCTAACAATATGACTGTCTATCTATCTATGTCTATCTAACAATATGACTGTCTATCTATCTATGTCTATCTAACAATATGACTGTCTATCTATCTATGTCTATCTAACAATATGACTGTCTATCTATCTATGTCTATCTAACAATATGACTGTCTATCTGTCTATCTATCTAACAATATGACTGTCTATCTGTCTATCTATCTAACAATATGACTGTCTATCTATCTATGTCTATCTAACAATATGACTGTCTATCTATCTATGTCTATCTAACAATATGATTGTCTATCTATCTATGTCTATCTAACAATATGACTGTCTATCTATCTATGTCTATCTAACAATATGACTGTCTATCTGTCTATCTATCTAACAATATGACTGTCTATCTATCTATGTCTATCTAACAATATGACTGTCTATCTATCTATGTCTATCTAACAATATGACTATCTATCTATGTCTATCTAACAATATGACTGTCTATCTATCTATGTCTATCTAACAATATGACTGTCTATCTGTCTATCTATCTAACAATATGACTGTCTATCTGTCTATCTATCTAACAATATGACTGTCTATCTATCTATGTCTATCTAACAATATGACTGTCTATCTATCTATGTCTATCTAACAATATGACTGTCTATCTATCTATGTCTATCTAACAATATGACTGTCTATCTATCTATGTCTATCTAACAATATGACTGTCTATCTGTCTATCTATCTAACAATATGACTGTCTATCTGTCTATCTATCTAACAATATGACTGTCTATCTATCTATCTATCTAACAATATGACTGTCTATCTATCTATGTCTATCTAACAATATGACTGTCTATCTATCTATGTCTATCTAACAATATGACTGTCTATCTATCTATCTATCTAACAATCTATCTAACATCTATATGACTGTCTATCTATCTATGTCTATCTAACAATATGACTGTCTATCTGTCTATCTATCTAACAATATGACTGTCTATCTATCTATCTAACAATATGACTGTCTATCTGTCTATCTATCTTTAACAATATGACTGTCTATCTATCTATGTCTATCTAACAATATGACTGTCTATCTATCTATGTCTATCTAACAATATGACTGTCTATCTATCTATGTCTATCTAACAATATGACTGTCTATCTATCTATGTCTATCTAACAATATGACTGTCTATCTGTCTATCTATCTAACAATATGACTGTCTATCTGTCTATCTATCTAACAATATGACTGTCTATCTATCTATGTCTATCTAACAATATGACTGTCTATCTATCTATGTCTATCTAACAATATGATTGTCTATCTATCTATGTCTATCTAACAATATGACTGTCTATCTATCTATGTCTATCTAACAATATGACTGTCTATCTATCTATGTCTATCTAACAATATGACTGTCTATCTGTCTATCTATCTAACAATATGACTGTCTATCTATCTATGTCTATCTAACAATATGACTGTCTATCTATCTATGTCTATCTAACAATATGACTGTCTATCTGTCTATCTATCTAACAATATGACTGTCTATCTATCTATCTATCTAACAATATGACTGTCTATCTATCTATGTCTATCTAACAATATGACTGTCTATCTATCTATGTCTATCTAACAATATGACTGTCTATCTATCTATGTCTATCTAACAATATGACTGTCTATCTATCTATGTCTATCTAACAATATGACTGTCTATCTGTCTATCTATCTAACAATATGACTGTCTATCTATCTATGTCTATCTAACAATATGACTGTCTATCTATCTATGTCTATCTAACAATATGACTGTCTATCTATCTATGTCTATCTAACAATATGACTGTCTATCTATCTATGTCTATCTAACAATATGACTGTCTATCTATCTATGTCTATCTAACAATATGACTGTCTATCTGTCTATCTATCTAACAATATGACTGTCTATCTATCTATGTCTATCTAACAATATGACTGTCTATCTATCTATGTCTATCTAACAATATGACTGTCTATCTATCTATGTCTATCTAACAATATGACTGTCTATCTATCTATGTCTATCTAACAATATGACTATCTATCTATGTCTATCTAACAATATGACTGTCTATCTGTCTATCTATCCTAACAATATGACTGTCTATCTATCTATGTCTATCTAACAATATGACTGTCTATCTATCTATGTCTATCTAACAATATGACTATCTATCTATGTCTATCTAACAATATGACTGTATATCTATCTATGTCTATCTAACAATATGACTATCTAACTATGTCTATCTAACAATATGACTGTCTATCTGTCTATCTATCTAACAATATGACTGTCTATCTATCTATGTCTATCTAACAATATGACTGTCTATCTATCTATGTCTATCTAACAATATGACTATCTATCTATGTCTATCTAACAATATGACTGTCTATCTATCTATGTCTATGTAACAATATGACTGTCTATCTGTCTATCTATCTAACAATATGACTGTCTATCTGTCTATCTATCTAACAATATGACTGTCTATCTATCTATGTCTATCTAACAATATGACTGTCTATCTATCTATGTCTATCTAACAATATGATTGTCTATCTATCTATGTCTATCTAACAATATGACTGTCTATCTATCTATGTCTATCTAACAATATGACTGTCTATCTGTCTATCTATCTAACAATATGACTGTCTATCTGTCTATCTATCTAACAATATGACTGTCTATCTATCTATGTCTATCTAACAATATGACTATCTATCTATGTCTATCTAACAATATGACTGTCTATCTGTCTATCTATCTAACAATATGACTGTCTATCTGTCTATCTATCTAACAATATGACTGTCTATCTATCTATGTCTATCTAACAATATGACTGTCTATCTATCTATGTCTATCTAACAATATGACTGTCTATCTATCTATGTCTATCTAACAATATGACTGTCTATCTATCTATGTCTATCTAACAATATGACTGTCTATCTGTCTATCTATCTAACAATATGACTGTCTATCTGTCTATCTATCTAACAATATGACTGTCTATCTATCTATGTCTATCTAACAATATGACTGTCTATCTATCTATGTCTATCTAACAATATGATTGTCTATCTATCTATGTCTATCTAACAATATGACTGTCTATCTATCTATGTCTATCTAACAATATGACTGTCTATCTGTCTATCTATCTAACAATATGACTGTCTATCTGTCTATCTATCTAACAATATGACTGTCTATCTATCTATGTCTATCTAACAATATGACTGTCTATCTATCTATGTCTATCTAACAATATGACTATCTATCTATGTCTATCTAACAATATGACTGTCTATCTATCTATGTCTATCTAACAATATGACTGTCTATCTGTCTATCTATCTAACAATATGACTGTCTATCTGTCTATCTATCTAACAATATGACTGTCTATCTGTCTATCTATCTAACAATATGACTGTCTATCTATCTATGTCTATCTAACAATATGACTGTCTATCTATCTATGTCTATCTAACAATATGACTGTCTATCTATCTATGTCTATCTAACAATATGACTGTCTATCTATCTATGTCTATCTAACAATATGACTGTCTATCTGTCTATCTATCTAACAATATGACTGTCTATCTATCTATCTATCTAACAATATGACTGTCTATCTATCTATGTCTATCTAACAATATGACTGTCTATCTGTCTATCTATCTAACAATATGACTGTCTATCTGTCTATCTATCTAACAATATGACTGTCTATCTATCTATGTCTATCTAACAATATGACTGTCTATCTATCTATGTCTATCTAACAATATGACTGTATATCTATCTATGTCTATCTAACAATATGACTATCTAACTATGTCTATCTAACAATATGACTGTCTATCTGTCTATCTATCTAACAATATGACTGTCTATCTATCTATGTCTATCTAACAATATGACTGTCTATCTATCTATGTCTATCTAACAATATGACTATCTATCTATGTCTATCTAACAATATGACTGTATATCTATCTATGTCTATCTAACAATATGACTATCTAACTATGTCTATCTAACAATATGACTGTCTATCTGTCTATCTATCTAACAATATGACTGTCTATCTATCTATGTCTATCTAACAATATGACTGTCTATCTATCTATGTCTATCTAACAATATGACTATCTATCTATGTCTATCTAACAATATGACTGTCTATCTATCTATGTCTATGTAACAATATGACTGTCTATCTGTCTATCTATCTAACAATATGACTGTCTATCTGTCTATCTAACAATATGACTGTCTATCTATCTACCTATCTAACAATATGACTGTCTATCTATCTATGTCTATCTAACAATATGACTGTCTATCTATCTATGTCTATCTAACAATATGACTATCTATCTATGTCTATCTAACAATATGACTGTCTATCTATCTATCTAACAATATGACTGTCTATCTGTCTATGTCTATCTAACAATATGACTGTCTATCTATCTATGTCTATCTAACAATATAACTGTCTATCTATCTATGTCTATCTATCTATTTTCGCTGTCCTTACATTTCCTTTTAAATTGTGTAGCACCTAAATATTGATACACGGTAGCACAATAACACAAACATGGCGGCTTTCGGAAATGTCCATCTGTATTGATGATACGCATTCTGTTAAAAAAAAATGCTTTTGAGTGGCTTCTGTTGCATTCGTTGGCACAACAGTCTGTCTGTCCATAGCAAAACAATAAATACATATTTCAGCGTCGGTATCACAACACATCCAGTCTTTGACCACCGGTCCGGAAGATACTACCAGCCCCGAGCTACTCTCCCCGTTTAAAGCCGGCCCCCTTCGGTCAGGTCACTGGGCCGAGTGGTCTGAAAGTTGGCTGTCATCGACTGCAGACCTACTTTTTCTTGTTGTATCGAGTTAGTGGGTCACCCACCCACCCACCCTCCTCCCTCCTGCAGTGAGCCTGGGAAAGTATTTGGTGTCAGTGTCCCTCGCTTCTTATCAAACGGTATAGACCCAGTGATCCCCGTACATCGCACTATCGAAGTCTCGTAGTTTTGATATTTGGGCAATATCGATATGTTTCACTGTTAAATAAGTGTACATTGTATCGAGGCTTGGCATTGTTTTGTTTTTTTTTGGGATTCGGGTAGTATCGATTCGTTTCATTGTGGAATATTTTCCTCAGTGTAAAAGTCTCGCAGATTTAATATTTTGATAGTTCCGCTGTTTAATATTATGACAATATCGATGCTTCACTGTTTACTATTATGACAGTATCGATGCTTCACTGAATAATATTACGACAGTATGTATATGTTTCTCTGTTTAGTATGTTGAGTCTTGATGCTCCACTGTTTAATATTACGACAGTATGTATATGTTTCACTGTTTAGTATGTTGAGTCTTGATGCTCCACTGTTTAATATTATGACAGTATGTATATGTTTCACTGTTTAGTATGTTGAGTCTTGATGCTCCACTGTTTAATATTACGACAGTATGTATATGTTTCACTGTTTAGTATCTTGAGTCTTGATGCTCCACTGTTTAATATTACGACAGTATGTATATGTTTCACTGTTTAGTATGTTGAGTCTTGATGCTCCACTGTTTAATATTATGACAGTATGTATATGTTTCACTGTTTAGTATGTTGAGTCTTGATGCTCCACTGTTTAATATTATGACAGTATGTATATGTTTCACTGTTTACTATGCTGGTGTCCGTCTAATGAGGTGTCCGTCTAATGGGGTGTCCGTCTAATGAGGTGTCCGTCTAATGAGGTGTCCGTCTAATGGGGTTTCCGTCTAATGATGTGTCCATCTAATGGGGTGTCCGTCTAATGGGGTGTCCGTCTAATGACGTGTCCGTCTATTGGGGTGTCCGTCTAATGGGGTTTCCGTCTAATGAGGTGTCCGTCTAATGAGGTGTCCGTCTAATGGGGTTTCCGTCTAATGAGGTGTCCGTCTAATGGGGTGTCCGTCTAATGGGGTGTCCATCTAATGGGGTGTCCGTCTAATGGGGTGTCCGTCCATCTAATGGGGTGTCCGTCTAATGGGTGTCCGTCTATGACGTGTCCGTCTATTGGGGTGTCCGTCCATCTAATAGGGTTTCCGTCTAATGAGGTGTCCATCTAATGAGGTGTCCATATAATGGGGTGTCCGTCTAATGAGGTGTCCATCTAATGGGGTGTCCGTCTAATGAGGATATGTTTATTAATTATTTCAATTTTAAAGAGACAATTGACCTCTATTTAAATACACACACGCCTCACGTCACACTCAATGGGATGACCTGACATCGGTCAAATAGTGAAATTTTCATATCAGCATATTCTTAAAAATATCGAATTTTTCGAGGCAGGACATAACTTGGACAAAGAAGCTTTTGTCCTCTCGAAAGGAGGACATATGGCCGACGTATATATAAGTAACATGTCTTCATATGTGATTATATTACTTTATAATGCTACGTCGTAGCACGATTCCACAGTTTAAAGCGTCATCTTGTATCTAAATCACTTCTTCTTCTTTCTTTGGCTCTACAGCCCATTTAGGGCCCTGGCCTGCCATACTACTCTTCTCCACTTTTCCCGATCCATGGTCTTCTTCCTCCACTCTCTCTCTCTTCTAAGGCTTTAAGGTCTTTCTCCACTTCTTCTAACCATCTGCTTCTTGGTCTGCCTTTAGGCCTTTTCTCATTGGGTGTTGCCTTATATATTGCCTTCGGACCTCTGTTGTTTTCCATTCTTTCTATGTGCCCTACCCACCTCAATCTGTTCATTTTAATTTCAGCTGTTACATTTGGTTCTTCGTACAGTTCGTACAGTTCTGAATTAGTTCTACTTCTTCACTCGTTATTGTCCTTTACTGGCCCATATATTTTCCTAAATATTTTCCTTTCCCTAGTGTTTAGCATATTTTCTGCTTGTTCGCAATAGATGGACACCCCATATGTTTCGCCACCATATGTTACTGCTGTATCTAAATCTCACATTTTTTATATTTTATGTCGACAGTAAATAAAACATTTAAAATGTTCATTGGATAATATATTCAATATATGAACTGAACATTTTTTTTACCTGTTTTATTGTCAGCATTGATGTTTTATTGTCAGCATTGATGTTTTATTGTCAGCATTGATGTTTTATTGTCAGCATTGATGTTTTATTGTCAGCATTGATGTTTTATTGTTTGATAAATTGCATAGAAAAATAATATCTAATGAAGACAATAAACATGCGCGTATGTTTTAATGGCAGTATCGATTTTTTCAATGTTAAATATTTCAGATAGTAACGGAGTGTGATAACGGTATCGAAACCGTTAATGATCGATACCTCAGTGAGGTGGAGCGTAAGAGTTGGACTCGGTGAGTCAGCTTTACCCTCGTGTCAATACCCTCGCGTCTCCAAGTGCGTCATCGCCTATGGGGGAAAAATGAATGACTCTGTGTCGTCGACACGTAAAGCGAGTGACCTAAGCGCACTGGGTATAAATAATTCTTTATTAAAGAAATAACAATGTGAATCTGTAGCGTTTACTGTTGGCAATAACATCTCTAAAACTGACAGTTTAATATCGAATTTGAAATTGAAAGTTTTTAACCGTTCTTTGTGTGTGACGTAAAAATGTTTTATTTACTGAACTTTTGCTTGATCACCGGCGACACGCTGTAACTAACCAGAATTGAAAAAAAAAAAGTGAACGAAATAAGTTAATTTAGGCTGGTAACCTCAAGTACAGCCATATTTACAAAATGAGTGAAAGTCTGGCCAGCAACTTTGTGTCAAGTCATATTTACAAAAAAAAAAAGAATACAGGCATGCTCCCAACGCCATATTTACTAAATTAGTAAAGGCATGGTCATAGCTCTGGTGAAAGCCATATTTACTAAATTAGTAAAGGCATGGTCATAGCTCTGGTGAAAGCCATATTTACTAAATTAGTAAAGGCATGGTCATAGCTCTGGTGAAAGCCATATTTACTAAATTAGTAAAGGCATGGTCATAGCTCTGGTGAAAGTCATATTTACTAAATTAGTATTTATTTTTAGTTCTGGGTGCGATCACGTGGCACCCCCCACCCCCACCCCACCCAGAACGCAGGTACGGTCAGTGGCGGCCTAATTACCATTACGCGTGGGGGCCCGGGGGGTGGTTTGGCTGAGAACGGTAAGTGTTGCTTACATGAAGATCAAGACTATCTACTTTAGCAAACCCCTGCCTTCTTCTCAGGCTCTGGGCCTTAAACAGTTGGTGGGGAATGTATGATAAGAGAGCCCCCCTCCCCCCCAGTTGGTACATACTTCTCATGCGCCCGAGTTCAGCCCTCGACTGTCCTTCGCACAGGATTAAATAAAATAATCATTGTGTAATGGGTCCCGTGAAAAGTACAGCACAAAAAAGTGTGTGCTGCACGAGTGCACGCAAAGGCGTACCTTAGGGTGGGGGAGGGGGGATCAAAATTCGAAAGTCTCCCGGGCCCCAGCTTGAGGGGGGCCCCCAATTTTTTTCACATTAAATATTAAGTACATTATCTCATGTCATGGCCATGACCCTGCCTTTACTATGCAACGGCCCACAAAGAGGACAAGCCCACTCCCCCACTCCCCGCCGGGCCCCCAAATCCCTAGGTTCGGCACTGAGTGCACGAAGTAGATGAGACTGGGTTCAATTCAGTGCACCATTTTTTTTCTTTTAGTTTCCATTAAGGGCTGGAGCGAGTATGAAACATCTAAACGTTATTCCATCAAACCCATGCGTCCTGGATTATATCTCTTTCAAGGATAACTTTTTCTTTTCTGTTTGAATTTTTTTTTTGAATAGAAGCAACTCGTTTGTCAAAGCATTTCGACCTCTCATTGGATCCGTCCGCGATGTGTGCGCATGACAGAGGCGATGAGGCCTATTTGCATAAAAAAATTCTTGCGCAACAACTATTAGCACCTTCGAAATGGTCGCTTTCGCCTGGAGATTAACTCTGAATATGAAATGTGAAGTGGTCATGACTTTCAAACGACAAAATTACGAAACTAAAAACAAATCAAACAAAAAATTGATTGCATAATACATGGACCGAGTCATGAGATGTCTGTGAGACGGACGCAAGTAATGTCAGTCTGAAACAAAGTTCATTTCTCGTAGGTAGATTCAGGGCCGTTCTTACGATATGAGGGCCCTAAGAAAAGGTGCACATCGCCGGACCCCCTCCCCCCGGCAAACTTCTACAACGAGGTCCATTTCGGTACTTTCATCCTAATATGGCACTACAATTAACAAACAAAGAGTCCTAGTTACCTATTGAGGCGCCCTTGCGAGCTAAATGTTTTGGCGCCCCTCCTCCCAATCTGAAAAGGGCGAAAACATTTATCATCGCTCTTTCGGCGGGTCCCTTCCCGGTTTAGCGCGCTGTGCGGCCGCACAACCCACATTACCCTTCCTACACAACCCACAGTACCCTCCCTTACACAATTCACAGTTCCCTTCCTACGCTACTGTTAACACATACAAACACTTTTGAAAGAGACCGCCTACTTCTAGGCTTGTTGCGGTACTGCCTAAGCAACGGTAATTTTAGGGACCCGCGATAGAAACACTGTTTAGGCCGCCGATTGCAAATATTGGGCCCCTAATAATCTTTGAAATGTGCCCCCCCCCTGGCGACCCACCAACTGTCAAATCATTCGGACCCCTAGACCCCACATGCAGTGGCGAATTTAGGCCTAGGCGCACTAGGCGCGCGCCTAGGGCCCCAGATAATTTAGGGGCCCCAAAAACCTAGTTTTATAAAATAAATAAAAATAAAAAATCCGGTTGCTGTGAGGATTTTGGGAATTCCACAAATCTATAAATAGTCTTTCAGACTGGTAATGCGAGTTGTCGAACGTGGTTGACTGTGTCTTGCTTGCTGTGACGTATTAATAAAGTGTGCGCTAGTGTTCGTAGTGACAAGTAACGTACGGTACGTACCAGTAGTTGGCGCACCTTACGTCACTGATTTTAATTAATAATTCTAATTCAAATTTTATATTTTTGCAAATTGCAATAACTAATTGTTAATTGCCAGATTATTATACTATTTTGATAATTTTGTTCTTGCTACCCACTACGCTTTGTGTGGATGAATGATCATTGATCATTTTTCCTTTACTGTTGTAGCTGATTGCGACACAATCGTTTCATTAAAACTATGTCTATGAGACAATATCCCTCAGGTGCAAAAAAGCGTGATATCCAAAAGAAAAGAAAAGCAGAAGATGCGAAAAACGAAGGCGCCTTGTTGACATTTTTAGCGAAACGACCGGTAATCCCACCATCAGAAACTACTCAAACAGAAATAACAGCTAATGATCCAAGTCCAGTCGTCTCGGCAACAGCCAGTATGGATTCTGAGCCCGAGCCAACAGACTTGCCAAAACCTGAACAACCGGCTGAAGGTCCTATACTGGAGGTCGTGAGTAGTGAAACTGTTGATGATAACAATTGTGGTGAAATTTTGACAGATATTGCTATGTGGCAAGCGAAATTGACAGAAACCATGCGTAATTATGTTTTGGATTTCAAACCAAAAAATGTTGGCGACCTTTCACGCGCTGGCATGTTGATGACAGACCGTGGAAGAAAATATTTTCGTCATTTGTCTGAACATAACTTTTACTTAACCAAGGCGCATGGCCAAAAAGAAAGGCGTGAATGGTTAGTGTTCAGTGAAACTAGTGGAAGCGTGTATTGTTATGTATGCAAATTGTTTCCAAATAAAGCTAGTCAATTTTCAACAAACGGGTGTTCTGATTGGAAAAATATTGCCGCCAAAATTTCTGAACATGAGAATTCGTATGGCCACGTTCAAGCAATGTGCACTTTCGCTAAACGCTTGAACGCAAAAGGGCGTATTAACGAACAGATGGCCAAACAGTTAGATGATGAAATGCAATACTAGAGAGAAGTTCTACGAAGGATTGTAGCAACTGTACAGTTTCTTTCCTCTGAAGGCTTGGCCTTTCGTGGTCATGCCAACAATGACGGTAATTTTACCAGTTGCTTGAATTACTTGTAAAAATTCTACCCTTTCTTAGTAAATCATATTGCACGGTACGGTAACAAGGGAAGTGGTTCTGTCAGTTTTTTGTCACATGCTACTTGTGACGAATTTATTAAAATAATGGGCAATGCTGTCAGAGATCAGTTTATATCAGAAGTAAAGAAATCGATATATTTCTCTTTGATTGTTGATTCAACACCTGATGTTAGCCACGTGGACCAGCTAACTGTGGTACTTAGATATGTTCTCATTGTTGGTGAAATTAAACAACGATTTTTAACTTTTTTTGACATCTATGCTCATAACGCTAAAAATCTGGAGCAAGTGATACTAGACGTTTTGAAGAACTGGGGATTAGATATCACAAAATTCAGGGGACAGAGCTACGACAATGCTTCTAACATGTCTGGCAGATACTCGGGCTTGCAGGCTCGAATCAATGCACACAGTTCCAATGCAGTTTACATTCCCTGCTCCAGCCATAGCTTAAATCTAGTTGGTAATGCGGCTGCAGAATCGTCGCTTTCAGCAGTATCATACTTTGACTTTATTCAACATGTTTATGTTTGGTTCTCAGCATCCACACACAGGTGGCAAATCCTTAAAAGTCATCTAGTCAAAAATGGATGCACCATAAAGAAAGTTTCGGACACAAGATGGTCAGCTAGAGCGGATGCAGTGTTTGCATTGCATCAGAACTACATTGGTATTCAGGAAGCTCTTCTTCAAGCAGCCGAAGATCGTGATCAGAAGGCAGCTGTAAGAAATGAGGCTAACGCTCTTGCTATTAAAATGGATCTTTTTAAAACTGCATTGATGTCTGTTCTTTTGGATACAATTTTACAGCGGATGAATGCAACCAGCAAATCCCTGCAAAATTCAAATTTATATCTTGATGCTGGTGTAAATCTTCTAGAATCAATGAAGCTATTAACAACGAAGTCCGAAACTATTTCACTCGTATTGAAGAGCGAGCAGCATTGCTTATGAACGAGGATCTCAAAGACTGTAAATATCAAGATGAAGTGAGCCGCAAGAAGAAGCGAAAACCGTTTTCTGATGAAAGCAATGAACCGGAAGTTATTTTAATTGTCGTGATAATTTTATTGTTAACACAGTAAACGCCATTTGTGATAAATTGATCACGGAACTTGATCACAGAATCGAAGCATACAAAGGTATACATGATTTGTTCAGTCTATTTTTCAAGGACAAGGTAGATGACTTGAACACTTGATCTCGGCCTTGATCGAAGAAAACAAAGACGATGTTAATTCTGATACCACTGCCGATGAAATCAAACAGTTTTTGCATTTCGCTAAAGAAGAAGGCGCTAAATCTGCGTTAGAGATGTACCAGCTTAGGTTGGACTACAATGTACATTTCTCAATGTAGAAACCCTTCTAAGAATCTTTCTTACCATTCCTATATCAAACGCAACTGGAGAACGGTCATTTTCTGTGTTGAAAAGGATCGAGAAATTATTGCGGAATTCCATCAGCCAATGTAGGCTGGAAGATTTGTCTATTTTATACATTGAATCAAAGGAGACATTAGAATACGATTTCAATGCGCACATTGACACGTTCGCGAAATTGACAAGCAGGAAAAAAGTTATATAACTGTAATAAACTGACAGTAGCTAGTATGCATAACTATGTAGTATGCATGTTAAATAATACATGAGTGTTCTGACTATTGTTGTATTCTGATAATTTTTAAATGCCCTATAGGCGAGGGGGCCCCAAATTGGTCATGCGCCTAGGGCCACAGTTTTGGTAAATACGCCTCTGCCCACATGCCCTGACATAGAGCTCAGATTTCCTAGTGGCTGACTAATAAAAATCCCGACAGGAAGGGGAGGGGAGGGGGGGCAGACAGCCTCTTAGTTGGTCAGTCCGTGAGAACAGTTATGGGTATACATGTACTAGCTATATCACCCTTTGGTTTGATCAGTAGGCTAGGTTAATTTTTTGGTTTCGGGCAGGTCCGATTTTTTCATGATAGTATTTTAAATTGGAACACTTGTATGAACTCTATTCTTTCGATTTAACGCAGAACTCAAAATCGCTTTTAATGACTTTTATTTTATTAGTTAGGTAGAGTGTCAAGCTGACATACAGGGCAGGCTTGATAGTTTAAAAAAAAAGGGAGTGGGGTGGGGGTTGATTCCCCATACGCTTGGCCGGTTTGGGGGGTAGGGAAAGCACTTATTGACAAGTTGTCGTTTTAAAACAAAGAATGCAGGCTGCAAACTTTCGGTTAGCCGGGGATGTAAGACATTGCCCCCTCACCTCTGAAGGTCAATCTGAGGTCAGTCTCATGTCTTGCATTCTATGCATGGCTGATCACGTCATGCCACGTGATTTTCAGTTGGGAACATTCAGCGAGAGTTTACCAGCGGGTCAGTGGGGCCACCTGGTAGTCGTACAGTAGATAGTAAAATATAATGACAGCTTCAATATTGCCGGGTCAGTGGGACCACCAGGTAGTCGTACAGTAGATAGTAAAATATAATGACAGCTTCAATATTGCCGGGTCAAGTAAATAGAGCTTCACTTTGACGAGTTGCAGAATGGTAGGTGAGGGTCAGGTGGTCAAGTGAGGTGTAGGGGAGGGTCAAGTGGTCAGGTGGTCAAGTGAGGTGTGAGAGTTGGTTTGTTAAGTGCGGGGTGGTCAAAAGTAAAGCGGCGTTGGATGAAAGGTAGGCTATCTATCTATCTATCTATCTATCTATCTATCTATCTATCTATCTATCTATCTGTCTATCTATCTATCTGTCTGTCTGTCTGTCTATCTATGTATCTGTTATCTATCTATTTGTTTATCCATCTATCTACCTTTCGATATATCTTTTTAGCTATCTGTCTGTAGGCATGTCTCAATCAATCTATATTTTTTTGTCCGTTTGTCTACTTTATCTGCTTAAATCTTTGTCTATATGTCTGTCTCTATCTGTCTGATTATCTGTCTCTATCTGTCTGATTATCTGTCTCTCTCTATCTGTCTGATTATCTGTCTCTCTATATTATGTCTGATTATGTCTCACTGTTTATTTTAATCTGCCTGTCTATAACATATCTGTCTATCGACTGCAATAAAAATCTACACTTTAACACATTCTGCAATAGCCATGAGCTAAATTTCATTCATTTTGGTGTGCTCCATTCTCATCTCAAAACTGTTCAATACAAATTATTTCTTTGCCATTCAGCTAAATTTTTGTAAACACAATTTGATCCTGAAGAGTGTATTGAGTATTTACATTTGCTCACCTCCATCTATACACTTCTCACTCTGCCCCCTGCACCCATCATCACTTCTCACCCCCACCCACCCGTCCCCGTGTATGTATTTGTATCCCCCCCCTCCTTTACCCCATCGGTACAGAGTCGATGCGTGTCTCCCTCCCCTCAGCGTGCGGGGCGGTGAAAACTATTTCACCGGCATGTTCTCAATCCGGTCAATTTCTGAGTCAACATCTGTGCGGTGATTTCCCCACAAAACACGCAGGGAGTTTTAAACCGCCAGACGTCTCCACTGAACTCAGTCCTGCCGCGGATGTAATCAAATTACTGCGCCCGGTGTTCACTTGAAATTTTTTTTTTTTAGTTTTTAAAATCTTGTTTCTGTGTTTGTTTGTTTTCAACATAACTGTTTCCATTCAACCTGGGTTTATTTCGGAAAGATGGGTTTTAGCCGTACTATGTACATTCTAAATGACGAACTGTACGGGCAAGGAGAGTAAAAGGTGGGTTTTTTTTAAAACCCCCCCCCCCTTTTGTCTACATCTAGTCAGAGGCCATGAGATCCAAATGTTTTACGTTGCTGGGGGGGAGGGGGTCAGTTTAACGTACATATTCACCCAACTACATTTACCAAAAAAAGATCCCCCCCCCCAATCCGTATGAGGGGGGCTGTCAAAATGTCAGAGGCGGCCACTGTAGCGTGCGAGGCCTAAAACGATTGTCATTTCTAATTTCTACCGTACAAACGCGTCCGCAAAGTAAATGCTTTGGAATAAAAGAAACAAAAAAAAAAACAACAGGTGGAGCCTTAGGTAGCCATTGGGGCGCCCTGTGCTAGCTAACTTTATTGGCGCCCTCTTTCAGATCTTAATGAGCGAAAATACAGAAGGTGATGTAGTAATATCAGAAGGTGATGTAGGGATTAAAGAAGGTGATGTGGTAAGAACAATGATTTGAAAGATATGAAGCTGTGCAGGAATACGGGGACACGTTTGCTCTGTTCGTTTGTTTGAGAACCTTTGCAAGTGGTGCGTATATTTTACTGAACCAATTTAATAGTACCCAGACCGCCGACTTATGGTTTGAGTAGACCTCTCTAAAGCCAGGTCAGAAATATTTGTAAAATATCAGCGGCCATTGAATGACCTCACTACAACGCCAACTGGTGTTTTTTGAGTGAGTGTAAGACAAAACCAGCACATGACAAAACCCCAACTTTAACACTGAACAAATATTAAAGGCAATTATATTGTGTTTGTGTATATTGAAACAAAAATTATATTCTTTTATCCCCCCCCCCCTTTATGATCGATATAAAACGAGATGTGAAGACATAACAGATTTTCACTATTGTATATAGTAAATAGGCTGCTCTCAGCCCTTTTTCGTTGTGGGTCGGTGCGCTACATAACAAACTTCATCTTTATGGAACTCATTATGTAAAAGCTGAACATAATATTTATCTTGTCATTACACATCTACGTTTAATATTACATTTTACATTCAAAGTTTGTTGTATTTTCGGGGGGGGGGGGGGTGGTTCCCACTGATTTAGGGGGTGGGTGGGTGGGGGTGGGCTGTCTTGGTACCGTGTGGAGTAAACCTCTATCAGTCGGATGGCCCGGGGGTCATGAAATGACGTAAGGACACCGTTAGCACTGCGAACGATTTTTTTTTATTATTAATTATTAGTCATTTAAAAAGAAAAAAAGGAAAAAAAAAACCGCTTTTTCGACACATTTCGTAGTGCGTCATTTCACTTGTTGATGAGCCAGCTCATTAATTATAAATACGTGCAGAAGCGATGGGCGTGGTCGAATACTCCAAGCTCGACCCAATATCAGCTGTGCCTTTGACCTTTTAAACCTTTGTGTGTGTGTGTGTGTGTGTTTGACCCCCCCCCCCCATGCAGTACGTTGGCCCGCTGTGTGCCCATTACTAATGTCAACATTTGGTTTGGGGAGTGGGGGGGGGTGACGAACTACTTGATACGCTTGTAACTTTACAATATGTGGAACAATTGAACATCAAAAGTAACTTACACCAACGTTTTTTTTTTATATACACATTCCCTATCAAAGATATGTATATCCTATTCATTGTATTAACACAGCCATTTTGCTGTTCGATCTCTTCATATGAACTCATTTGAATTGATTTCTATGAAATGGTCTCCTGAGTAGAAGAAAAACGAATTCAAATGCTATGTGCTGCCACACTCCGCCATATGCCGCTTAACTCCGCGATATGCTGATATACTCTGCCATATGCTGGCACACTCCGCCATATGCTGCCACACTCCGCCATATGCTGCCACACTCCGCCATATGCTGGTATACTCCGCGATATGCTGCCACACTCCGCCATATGCTGCTATACTCCGCGATATGCTGCTTAATGTTGGTATATAACTCTATACACAGATATATACTTTTATAATCTATTTATTGCTTTACACTGATAGTTAAAACTATACACTGGTAAATACTGCTATACTGGGCCTTCCTGCTATGTAATTCTATATACTATTTGTATACTCTTATACACTACTATTTTACCCACACTGCTGTTTACCGCTATACACTGTTATATATTGATATTCAGTACTTTTATTTTTATTTGTTGACATATTTTTTTTACCTCCCTCCGATGTCACCTAATGCCACATGACATATTTAATTGACATGCTTTTGACTACCCACGGCAATATTCTCATTGCCACACAATTCTAGTTCCCATGTCTAGTGTTCTTCTAGTTCAATTGATTATTGTGCGGATATTGTTGATAGTTTACTCTGAATGAAGAACCAGGTGGGCGTTCATCGTTACTCCCGTTGTCAGAGGCGTTGCTAATAAATAATATATTGGGGGGGGGGGGAGCCTTCTTAAAACAGTAATTCCGTGTGCACCTCATAATGACCCCAGTGCACTTTATACATATGGTCAAGGCCGTAGCCAGAATTTTGTTTGGGGGGGGGGCTGTGTGGAGAGTTTTATATAGGAAAAAATTGGAACACAATGATAAAGAAGTATATTTTATAATAAAATTTGATTTTTAGAATTAATTTTGGTGTGGGGGGGGGGGCTGCAGCCCCCTACCCCCCTGGCTACGGCCTTGCATATGGTTATGTACATACTGTAGGCCTGCTGATTCTTGGAAGTCAGGCGGTAAACGTGATTTATGCAAAGTGAATTAATCTCTTTATATTCTGTTTTTTATATGATTTTGTAGCATATTTTAATGTTCACACTGCGGTAATACACTATTGGATGGTTTTAGACGTTTTAACAACAGAGTGTACATTGTTTGATTGTTTTGTCTGGTGTATGGAGATGATTGTATACGTTTTAACAACAGAGTGTACATTGTTTGATTGTTTTGTCTGGTGTATGGAGATGATTGTATACGTTTTAACAACAGAGTGTACACTGTTTGATTGTTTTGTCTGGTGTATGGAGATGATTGTATACGTTTTAACAACAGAGTGTACACTGTTTGATTGTTTTGTCTGTTGTATGGAGATGATTGTATACGTTTTAACAACAGAGTGTACACTGTTTGATTGCTTTGTCTGGTGTATGGAGATGATTGTATACGTTTTAACAACAGAGTGTACACTGTTTGATTGTTTTGTCTGTTGTATGGAGATGATTGTATACATTTTAACAACAGAGTGTACACTGTTTGATTGTTTTGTCTGGTGTATGGAGATGATTGTATACGTTTTAACAACAGAGTGTACACTGTTTGATTGTTTTGTCTGGTGTATGGAGATGATTGTATACGTTTTAACAACAGAGTGTACACTGTTTGATTGTTTTCTCTGATGTATTTCAGATGGAAATGATTATAGACCGGATGCAGGACGAGGGTACCGGTGTGCCGGTCAGGACTGTGAAAAGTTTCATGTCCAAAGTGCCGAGCGTGTTCACAGGTGAGTCAACACTTGCTTTGTCTTTTCTTTGCCAGATAATTCATTAATTTTGGGGTTTAGATGTCTGAAAATGTCAGAATTATGACCAAACAAAACGTTGGTTGAGTAGTTGACTTACATATTTCCCCTTCGGCTGCACTTTGTGCTCATTTTTTTGTTGTGTATTGCTTGGCACATAACATAAAATAAAAAATACTTTGGTAATTTGATGCTACCATAATACCGAATCTGGGATACAGACTCTTAAAATCCAGGATTGAATAGCATGTCACCTCTTGAATAGCATGTCACCTCTTGAATAGCTAGCAGGCGGAGTAGGCCGCCTGTTTAAATGGCTTTCATCTGTTTATTCACGGTTTCCGAAGTTCTTTAATAGCTAATATGGCCACGGTGCTGCCTCTGTACAAGAGCGGATGGATAGAGTGTTTTAATGACATAAACATTAAATGTAAACGCCATTGGTGTGAACGAGGGAAGGGGGGGGGGCGTGCCGGATCCAACAGCTGAACGGGCCGTACCTTGCCCGCTGGCTGCTTATAAGCACGACCTGCGGGTCCTGGCTCAAGACGGTGTGGCAGTGGTTGGGCGATATGTGTTTTAAGCTACACCCTCCTTTACAGAGGTGTGACTCCGGGGGGTGGGGGGAATAAATGAATTGAAATCTTGACTTGCCTGACTTGGTTTGTTTGTTGTTTCAACAAAAAGTTTGTCACTGATTCATTTCCTCTTATGGGACAACGGCCGGGCAATAGCCTTTGTCCATCACTGGACACCACCACGTGTCCACTTGATATGAGCCCATGGGCATCTCCACGTATACACCCCCCCTCCCCCACCATCTGTCGGAGAACACACAATCGGCAGTCATAACATTACAACAGATCCAGTCTTATTAATAGGAACACCCCCCCACCCTCTGTCGGAGAACACACAATCGGCAGTCATAACATTACAACAGATCCAGTCTTATTAATAGGAACACCCCCCCTCTGTCGGAGAACACACAATCGGCAGTCATAACATTACAACAGATCCAGTCTTATTAATAGGAACACCCCCCCCCCTCTGTCGGAGAACACGCAATCGGCAGTCATAACATTACAACAGATCCAGTCTTATTAATAGGAACACCCCCCCCTCTGTCGGAGAACACGCAATCGGCAGTCATAACATTACAACAGATCCAGTCTTATTAATAGGAACACCCCCCCCCCCTCTGTCGGAGAACACACAATCGGCAGTCATAACATTACAACAGATCCAGTCTTATTAATAGGAACACCCCCCCTCTGTCGGAGAACACACAATCGGCAGTCATAACATTACAACAGATCCAGTCTTATTAATAGGAACACCCCCTCTGTCGGAGAACACACAATCGGCAGTCATAACATTACAACAGATCCAGTCTTATTAATTGGAACACCCCCCTCTGTCGGAGAACACGCAATCGGCAGTCATAACATTACAACAGATCCAGTCTTATTAATAGGAACACCCCCCCCCCCCTCTGTCGGAGAACACGCAATCGGCAGTCATAACATTACAACAGATCCAGTCTAATTAATAGGAACACCCCCCTCTGTCGGAGAACACACAATCGGCAGTCATAACATTACAACAGATCCAGTCTTATTAATAGGAACACCCCCCCCCTCTGTCGGAGAACACACAATCGGCAGTCATAACATTACAACAGATCCAGTCTTATTAATAGGAACACCCCCTGTCGGAGAACACACAATCGGCAGTCATAACATTACAACAGATCCAGTCTTATTAATAGGAACACCCCCCTGTCGGAGAACACACAATCGGCAGTCATAACATTACAACAGATCCAGTCTTATTAATAGGAACACCCCCCCCTCTGTCGGAGAACACACAATCGGCAGTCATAACATTACAACAGATCCAGTCTTATTAATAGGAACACCCCCCTGTCGGAGAACACACAATCGGCAGTCATAACATTACAACAGATCCAGTCTTATTAATAGGAACACCCCCCCTCTGTCGTAGAACACACAATCGGCAGTCATAACATTACAACAGATCCAGTCTTATTAATAGGAACACCCCCCTGTCGGAGAACACACAATCGGCAGTCATAACATTACAACAGATCCAGTCTTATTAATAGGAACACCCCCCTCTGTCGGAGAACACACAATCGGCAGTCATAACATTACAACAGATCCAGTCTTATTAATAGGAACACCCCCCCTCTGTCGGAGAACACACAATCGGCAGTCATAACATTACAACAGATCCAGTCTTATTAATAGGAACACCCCCCTCTGTCGGAGAACACACAATCGGCAGTCATAACATTACAACAGATCCAGTCTTATTAATAGGAACACCCCCCCTCTGTCGGAGAACACACAATCGGCAGTCATAACATTACAACAGATCCAGTCTTATTAATAGGAACACCCCCCCTCTGTCGGAGAACACACAATCGGAAGTCATAACATTACAACAGATCCAGTCTTAATAATAGGAACACCCCCCTCTGTCGGAGAACACACAATCGGCAGTCATAACATTACAACAGATCCTGTCTTATTAATAGGAACACCCCCCTGTCGGAGAACACACAATCGGCAGTCATAACATTACAACAGATCCAGTCTTATTAATAGGAACACCCCCCTCTGTCGGAGAACACACAATCGGCAGTCATAACATTACAACAGATCCAGTCTTATTAATAGGAACACCCCCCTCTGTCGGAGAACACACAATCGGCAGTCATAACATTACAACAGATCCAGTCTTATTAATAGGAACACCCCCCCCTCTGTCGGAGAACACACAATCGGCAGTCATAACATTACAACAGATCCAGTCTTATTAATAGGAACACCCCCCCCTCTGTCGGAGAACACACAATCGGCAGTCATAACATTACAACAGATCCAGTCTTATTAATAGGAACACCCCCCCCTCTGTCGGAGAACACACAATCGGCAGTCATAACATTACAACAGATCCAGTCTTATTAATAGGAACACCCCCCCTCTGTCGGAGAACACACAATCGGAAGTCATAACATTACAACAGATCCAGTCTTATTAATAGGAACACCCCCCCCCCTCTGTCGGAGAACACACAATCGGCAGTCATAACATTACAACAGATCCAGTCTTATTAATAGGAACACCCCCCCCCCCTGTCGGAGAACACACAATCGGCAGTCATAACATTACAACAGATCCAGTCTTATTAATAGGAACACCCCCCCCCCTCTGTCGTAGAACACACAATCGGCAGTCATAACATTACAACAGATCCAGTCTTATTAATAGGAACACCCCCCCCCCTGTCGGAGAACACACAATCGGCAGTCATAACATTACAACAGATCCAGTCTTATTAATAGGAACACCCCCCCCCCCCTCTGTCGGAGAACACACAATCGGCAGTCATAACATTACAACAGATCCTGTCTTATTAATAGGAACACCCCCCCCCTGTCGGAGAACACACAATCGGCAGTCATAACATTACAACAGATCCAGTCTTATTAATAGGAACACCCCCCTCTGTCGGAGAACACACAATCGGCAGTCATAACATTACAACAGATCCAGTCTTATTAATAGGAACACCCCCCTCTGTCGGAGAACACACAATCGGCAGTCATAACATTACAACAGATCCAGTCTTATTAATAGGAACACCCCCCTCTGTCGGAGAACACACAATCGGCAGTCATAACATTACAACAGATCCAGTCTTATTAATAGGAACACCCCCCTCTGTCGGAGAACACACAATCGGCAGTCATAACATTACAACAGATCCAGTCTTATTAATAGGAACACCCCCCCTCTGTCGGAGAACACACAATCGGCAGTCATAACATTACAACAGATCCAGTCTTATTAATAGGAAAACTAGGCAACAGCATAAGCCCCACCCCCCAAACGCAAACTTACAAAGTGGCCCTTCCAGCATTAGTTTATTTTTAATCTTGTACTAATAAGGCAACGATAGGAATTTTAGCCTATGACCCCCTAAATATCCTTGGCAGTCCACATATCACTTGAAGTCTACATCTTGGGATCCCAAATATCCCTGGCAGTTCACATATCACTTGAAGTCTACATCTTGGGATCCCAAATATCCCTGGCAGTCCACATATCACTTGAAGTCTACATCTTGGGATCCCAAATATCCCTGGCAGTCTATGCCCAGGGCCCCTTCAATATCTCTGGCAGTCTATATCAAGGGCCCCCACCTATCCCTGGAAGTCTCTGTTTATATGTCTTTTACTGTCATTTATATTACCAATATATATATATATACTTTACAAATTTGATCTTGGAAAAAATACATTGCAATTTGGCTAATTTGTTTTTTTTTACCATACCTGACGTTGACTATCCCTGATGTTGACTATACCTGACGTTGACTATACCTGGTGAAGACGATTTAAGATAAATAATAAATTACATTTCCCTTTTTTAATGTTCACTCCAGGTCAAGATTTAGTGGGTTGGATGATGCGTAACCTGGACGTAGAGGATCAAGGTAACAACATTTTTTTTTAAATATTTGTTTCTGTATACATGTACTGCCCACAATGATGTACACTATCAACTAGCTCTATCTCTACTTTCTGGTCATGGGACACGGCAGGTCACGTGACTGAAATGTGTTGGCCAATTAATATCTCATGTTGTTGGCCAGAGGCGTACCTAGGGTGGGGGGAGGAGGGGTCTAAATACGAAGGTGCCCCCGGGCCCTCAGCTTGAGGGGGGACCTCAGCTTGACGGGTGCCCGCAATTTTTTTTACATTAAATATTAAGTACATCATCTCATGTCATGGTGTCGAATGTCAAAATGCAGGAGCCCCCAAAGTAGCTAAGCCCCCGCCCCCGGGCCCCCCAAATCCATCGGTTCGGCACTGTTGTTGGCACATGACAAGATTACGGCCAGTTAGGTGTTGTATTGTGTGCATCGGCAGGAGTTTTATCTGGGCCGGTTTGTGGCGGGTTAGTGTGGTTGTGGCGGGTTCATTGTTTTATCTTATGCCTGGTTGGCGGGTTTGTGGCGGGTTAGTGTGGTTGTGGCGGGTTCATTGTTTTATATTATAAGTAAATTGAGACATTTAGGCCGATTTCGTTATAAAAACAAACTGAATCTGGAAACACTGAGTCTTATCTCCCTATAATCTGCATCGGTTCTTATCTCATCCATTCAGCCTTTGGTGGTGATGTAAGAAGGGTACCGCGAAATCATTTACGATTAGTGGTTTCTGGGAATAAAAGTCAAACATTTCATCCTTACAGGGTCTTTGATAAATCATGGACAACTGAGTAAAAAATGGCGATTACATTGACTTACACTTAAAAACACACAACACATTCTCATTTAGTGTGTAAGTCAAACAGCCACAGTATCAGGGACTCGCTCATTTGTTAGATCAAAGGATGTAGGCGACATCTATTGGCGTCCCCAGCCAACCTTTAGAGTGTTTAAAAAATAATAATTTCAGCGATGTCTTTTTGGAAATGCTTGTTTAAAAATAGATGTCACGTGATATTTGTATCGGCGTACTGTTGCAATGCTTCCCCCCCCCTTTCCCTCTGTCTCACCAGTGGAAGCCCTGCACCTGGCTCATCTGATGTCCTCCCACGGCTACTTCTTCCCCATCGACGACCATGTTCTAACGGTCAAGAACGACAACACGTACTATCGCTTCCAGGTAATGTGGTCCAACTTGTTGTTATATGTTCTATGAGCACACTCTTCTGTTTTATAGCGTCATAGCGAACGTCAGTCAAACTTTGACATCGCGACAATGTGTGTGTGTGTGTGATATAATGCCTGTCTTTAGGAATACATGTTTTGTCTCTCTCTATCTATATATCTATATTTCTCTTTCATCTCTCTCTCTCTCTCTCTCTCTCTCTCTCTCTCTCTCTCTCTCTCCATCTCTCTCTCTAAATATACATATTTTTCTCTCTTTCTTTCTCTTGTCAGGACGTTACGTTAGCATGCTTGACTGAACGACTAAGTGACTGAATGAACCAAATGGGGCCGTTACTGTAACTGCCCCCCCACAATATGTAAATCTATACGTAGGGCCAGATATACCTACAAATGGCCCTGACGTACATCAGAGGGGCATATCTTACCTGCATTCCTCAATCTGTATGTCAACACCGGCCGGTAAGCTATCGACGACCAACAGTAGCACGGCCATTCTACATTAATGAAGTAGGCACCTGCCGCGGTATAGTCGAATCAAAGTGGATGAAAATAAAAACATCTTCTGTTTTACCAGTATTAGTGTTGATAGCTCTTTAATGTAATGGTCATATCTGGAGCAGTTCGGATGTGTTGATACAAAGATACGTCTCTGGAATTTATTTGGGTCATGGTGGCAAAATTGAAACGGGCTTTCAAGATGTGGTAGTTTTTGGTTTCTTGTTTGTGTAGGTGGGGGGAAATCAGAGACATTCTTATTTATGTGAGGGCCCCCTAGACTGCGGCTTAAGAAAAAAAAAGGTTGGAGGGCCTGGCAGTGGCGTAGAAAGGCCGCACAGGGTGTGGCCGAACTAGGAAGAGCGCTGTAAAATATTTTTGCACTTTTCTGATTGGGAGAGGAAGGCGCCAAAAAAATGTAACTCGCTCTGGGGCCTGGGTAAAAGAACTTCTGGGACCCCCATTGGCATGAAATTTAATAGGAGTAAATGCTGGGCGCCGAGTCAGTCGTAGGGACCTAGGCAGTCGCCCTGTAGCGGCTCGGGCGGGCATCTCTCTCTATGTCAAGGGCTGTGAGTTTCGTGCACGTTATAGGGGGCAAGTGTGAGAACAAATCAGAAATGTGCAGCGGACTATGAATAGCCTGCTGATCAGTTGGAACATCGATACATCGACCCGGTAGCCATGTATTGATCGGGATGGATCTCGTTCTGTGTATTATTCACCAACAAATAAAGATGTCCGCCTGGTTTTTTTTTTGTTTTTTTTTTTAATTGGGTCATATGGAGGAGCGCGTCTCGATGGATGTCCCCCGTTACACAAAACAGATGTCAACTTAAGATCCGCCACGTCACATCGGGGAAAGGAGGTGGGGGGGGGGTCGCCGTCTATTAGTAAATGAGGCATGCATACATTGAATCTCGTGTGTCGGATTGAATTTCACAGAACACAATTGCAGAATATCTGGGCTGGCAATCGAAAGAAATGTGTCAAGGCCAGGCCGGGGGCCAAGGGGAGGGTGATGTTACCCGCACCGTAGTAGTTATAGGCCCCCAAACTTTTTTAAATACAAAATTAACAAGAAAAAGCGGGCATGATGGGTCAGAGGGGCCCTCGTTGTGGCTGTGGCCCTGTCGAGGCGCATATATTCTTTTTAAGCAGAGCCGTACTTATGTATAGGTACCCCCACACATACACACGCATTGCTAAAGGGCCCCTTTCCAATACGAATTACTATCCCGAGATATTTCTAAGTCTCTGCATAGGGCTTTAAAAAAAAGCTAGGAACGGCACTGCCTTTAAGCTCACTTATAAAAAAAACCTATTATACTTGCTCCATTCTGTAAGGATACCGTCAATAAAACAGCTGGCCATAATGGAACATCTGGCCATAATGGAACAGCTGGCCATAATGGAGCAGCTGGCTATAATGGAGCAGCTGGCCATAATGGAGCAGCTGGCCATAATGGAACAGCTGGCCTTAATGGAACAGCTGACTATAATGGAGCAGCTGGCCTTAATGGAGCAGCTGGTCATAATGGAGCAGCTGGCCTTAATGGAGCAGCTGGCCATAATGGAGCAGCTGGCCATAATGGAGCAGCTGGCCATAATGGAGCAGCTGGCCTTAATAGAGCAGCTGGCCATAATGGAGCAGCTGGCTTTAATGGAACAGCTGGCCATAATGGTACTAAAAGTTTAATTTTTTCAGAACTATTTCATATGAGCTAAAAAAAAACATGGGCTAGTTTACACATCTGTGCTGTTTGGCCTGTTTGCATTTGCAGCAGTAATAACCAATACATGTATGCATATAATTTTCTGAAAGGTGTATGCGTCAAAAGAAATTGGTTCCGCGCAGCTTTGGTAATTCAAATGACTTAGTTTTACCTCATGGCTGAATGAGTGTGACATGGTGTTGTGTACAAGGATCTTATCGGGCCGTTATTTCTACGTCGTCACTACGTCAAGTGTGTCAGCACTCTGACACAAGGACAACGCACACTTAAATACACTGTAGTAAAACACCCCAAATGTCAAAAATCAGGGAAACAAGCCCAGTATTCCTTCCATAATAATGATCAACTACTTTAATATCAAAATACTAAAATACTAGTTTAACAATAAAAACGTCGACCGTCATCTCTCGCATCATGCACTCTTTCGTTCATCATCGATGCCTTCGTTCAACAACCGCACCTTGGGGTATTCCCATTTATTCACAAACCAATGCACAACAATGGGTCATTTACTTGGTGAAGCAGCTGTAAAATATTGTGTGTGTTTGTGTGTGTGATAATGCAACTGTTCTTAATTATCGCTAGTTCTGTGTCACCTAACTTCTAATAAATTTCGAAAAATCACAGTTTTTTTAAATTTTATTTACATTTATTTCAATTATAAAAACATTTTTTTACGACCCTGTAACGTGCATGCACGTGCTGTAATGTAGTTTAAATTGTGTTCTATTTATAGACTCCCTGCTTTTGGCCGTCACGGTGTGGTGAACCAGAAAACACAGATTACGGTAAGTTTTGTTTTTTCTTCTACTCTGACCCCAGCACACACGCGCGCAAATGACGCCGCTGTCTTGCTTTTTCGCCTTTGGCTCTCAAAAATTACCTTTGCTTAGGCCCATAAATAAGTACCTTCACCGAGGGCCCGGAAAAAAGTACCTTCGCCTTGGGCCCGAAAATAGTAAATGTTCCTAGGGGCCACCAGAAACATAAAAAATGATCTGCCCAGCAGCTATTTATAATACTAATGGCACCGCCACAATCCCAGGTGGGGGATGTAAAAGAGATCACGTAAAATCGCACGACGGACAATGACACACAATCCGTTGTAACAAACAATGAACGAGAAGAGCATCACCTGGTAAGAGTAATGCTGAAACACTCTTACCATACTGGGGACACACAAACCATTTCATGGATAGAAATTAAAACAGACCGACGGATAAATATACCGAGAGAACTGTAAATCTATGTCAGTGTTTGCACTTCCAGACCGCTGACAGCACAAGGTAAGCGTACAGCGGACACTTACAACACTTTTTTTTCTTCTTTTAAAGGGGGGGGGAACAGTTGGATTGAGATTATACACTTCTTCACTTGTAAAATAAAAAACAAACAAACTTGAAAGTGAAATCGAGATGCTCAATCCGTCAAGAGAACTGTTGCCAGCCAGGTGCACCGTCTGCTGTCGTAAACTGGCAACATTTAATGACCATTTATTCATCTTAGGTGCTTGTGACTTGAACCGATGAAACGTTTTCATTTCAACTTTTATGCCTGATGGTGGTAGAGATTAAAGAATCTGTATTTTTTTTTTAAAAGATCAATAATGTTTTTTTTTTTCAGCAAAGAGACATATTAAAAGCAGCAAACTTGAAAGATAATAGATAAGATATAAAGAATTTAAATCTTATTATACAAAAATATATGGTCATAGCCATCATAGGCCCTGACTTTTGACAGGAATACAAAAACGACACAATTAATTTTTTGCAAAAATGCGAAATAGATTATCAGTGCGAAATATCATTTTGGAATTGTTTACAGAGTTAACGCCCATGGGAAAACCAGTGGATGAGGGGACAGAGCCATTTAGAGCTGAATTCGAAGTATAAAATGTTTTTAAAGGAAATTTTTTTGACTGTTATTAAAAGAATGTTCATTTTTGCGTAGTATTCAGTTATTTTCGCTACAATAAATTGAGTATTTAGCGAGAAATAATTTTTTTAAGAAGACAACCCCCTCCCGTTGCTATGGAGTTTTATAAAAAAATAGGATTTTAAGCTGGAATAAAAGATATTTAAGTTAAATAATTTTACATTTTTTTTTTAATCAAACGTGTACTTCCACGTACGGAATAAATATAACCAAACTAAATAAATAAAACTATAAGGAAATATTATTTTATTCTGCAAAATATAAACTCAATAAAGCATTTGAAATAACGATCTACTTTTTGTTAATTAACTCAACATCAATACGCAAAATAAATAAATTAAACAATGCATGAAAACATACATTTTATCGATTTATTAAATTATTATAAAGATTGATATAAAAAAAAAACTGTTCATAAGATGCCTTACATTAAGAAAAATAACAGGACAGCGTTAAACTTAACATAAAAACTATTAATCAATAGACCCCTTTTGGCATAGCACCTTTTAATTTTTCTAATAAGGATTCCAAAAGTTATGGGGCCCCAAAGAAGAATAAAAGTTAGAAAAAAATTACACATGATATATAGTAAAAAACTACACCCCAATTAAAAAAAGAGCCCATGCTTGAACAAGGGGGGCCATGATTGTGTGACTCTCAGAAACTATACAAAAATGGGCCCCCTATTCAGGCATAGTCACTTTTAATTTTTCCAGTAAGGGTTCTAAAAGTTATGGGGCCCCAAAGTGGCAGAAAGGTCAGAAAATAAATTACAAAGGATATATAGTAAAAAACTATACCCCATTTCAATAAGGGCCCAGGCATGAACAAGGCAGGCCCCGATAATGTGACTCTCAGAAACTATACAAAAATGGGCTCCCTTCTTTGGCAAAGTGCCTTTTAATTTTTCCAGTAAGGGTTCTAAAAGTTATGGGGCCCCAAAGTGGCAGAAAGGTTAGAAAATAAACTATATACGATATATAGTAAAAAACTATGCCCCATTTTAAAAAGGGCCCAGGCTTAAACAAGGGAAGCCATGATAATATGACTCTCAGAAACTATACAGAAATGGGCCCCCTATTGTGTCAAAGTGCCTTTTAATTTTTCTAATAAGGGTTCTAAATGTTATGAGGCCCCAAAGTGGCAGAAAGGTTAGAAAATAAATTACAAAGGATATATAGTAAAAAACTATACCCCATTTCAATAAGGGCCCAGGCATGAACAAGGCAGGCCCCGATAATATAACTTTCAGAAACTATACAGAAATGGGCCCTCTATTTTGTCAAAGTGCCGCCTTTTAATTTTTCCAGTAAGGGTTCTAAAAGTTATAGGGCCCCAAAGTGGCAGAAAGGTCAGAAAATAAATTACAAAGGATATATAGTAAAAAACTATACCCCATTTCAATAAGGGCCCAGGCATGAACAAGGCAGGCCCCGATAATGTGACTCTCTGAAACTATACATGAATGGGCTCCCTTCTTCGGCAAAGTGCCTTTTAATTTTTCCAGTAAGGGTTCTAAAAGTTATGGGGCCCCAAAGTGGCAGAAAGGTTAGAAAATAAACTATATACGATATATAGTAAAAAACTATGCCCCATTTTAAAAAGGGCCCAGGCTTAAACAACGGAAGCCATGATAATATGACTCTCAGAAACTATACAGAAATGGGCCCCCTATTGTGTCAAAGTGGCTTTTAATTTTTCGAATAAGGGTTCTAAATGTTATGAGGCCCCAAAGTGGCAGAAAGGTTAGAAAATAAATTACAAAGGATATATAGTAAAAAACTATACCCCATTTCAATAAGGGCCCAGGCATGAACAAGGCAGGCCCCGATAATATAACTTTCAGAAACTATACAGAAATGGGCCCCCTATTTTGTCAAAGTGCCTTTTAATTTTTCCAGTAAGGGTTCTTAAAGTTATGGGGCCCCAAAGTGGCAGAAAGGTCAGAAAATAAATTACAAAGGATATATAGTAAAAAACTATACCCCATTTCAATAAGGGCCCAGGCATGAACAAGGCAGGCCCCGATAATGTGACTCTCTGAAACTATACATGAATGGGCTCCCTTCTTCGGCAAAGTGCCTTTTAATTTTTCCAGTAAGGGTTCTAAAAGTTATGGGGCCCCAAAGTGGCAGAAAGGTTAGAAAATAAACTATATACGATATATAGTAAAAAACTATGCCCCATTTTAAAAAGGGCCCAGGCTTAAACAAGGGAAGCCATGATAATATGACTCTCAGAAACTATACAGAAATGGGCCCCCTATTGTGTCAAAGTGCCTTTTAATTTTTCGAATAAGGGTTCTAAATGTTATGAGGCCCCAAAGTGGCAGAAAGGTTAGAAAATAAATTACAAAGGATATATAGTAAAAAACTATACCCCATTTCAATAAGGGCCCAGGCATGAACAAGGCAGGCCCCGATAATATAACTTTCAGAAACTATACAGAAATGGGCCCTCTATTTTGTCAAAGTGCCGCCTTTTAATTTTTCCAGTAAGGGTTCTAAAAGTTATAGGGCCCCAAAGTGGCAGAAAGGTCAGAAAATAAATTACAAAGGATATATAGTAAAAAACTATACCCCATTTCAATAAGGGCCCAGGCATGAACAAGGCAGGCCCCGATAATGTGACTCTCTGAAACTATACATGAATGGGCTCCCTTCTTCGGCAAAGTGCCTTTTAATTTTTCCAGTAAGGGTTCTAAAAGTTATGGGGCCCCAAAGTGGCAGAAAGGTTAGAAAATAAACTATATACGATATATAGTAAAAAACTATGCCCCATTTTAAAAAGGGCCCAGGCTTAAACAACGGAAGCCATGATAATATGACTCTCAGAAACTATACAGAAATGGGCCCCCTATTGTGTCAAAGTGGCTTTTAATTTTTCGAATAAGGGTTCTAAATGTTATGAGGCCCCAAAGTGGCAGAAAGGTTAGAAAATAAATTACAAAGGATATATAGTAAAAAACTATACCCCATTTCAATAAGGGCCCAGGCATGAACAAGGCAGGCCCCGATAATGTGACTCTCAGAAACTATACAGAAATGGGCCCCCTATTTTGTCAAAGTGCCTTTTAATTTTTCCAGTAAGGGTTCTTAAAGTTATGGGGCCCCAAAGTGGCAGAAAGGTCAGAAAATAAATTACAAAGGATATATAGTAAAAAACTATACCCCATTTCAATAAGGGCCCAGGCATGAACAAGGCAGGCCCCGATAATGTGACTCTCAGAAACTATACAAAAATGGGCTCCCTTCTTTGGCAAAGTGCCTTTTAATTTTTCCAGTAAGGGTTCTAAAAGTTATGGGGCCCCAAAGTGGCAGAAAGGTTAGAAAATAAACTATATACGATATATAGTAAAAAACTATGCCCCATTTCAAAAAGGGCCCAGGCTTAAACAAGGGAAGCCATGATAGTGTGACTCTCAGAAACTATACAGAAATGGGCCCCCTATTGTGTCAAAGTGCCTTTTAATTTTTCTAATAGGGATTCTAAAAGTTATGGGGCCCCAAAGTGGCAGAAAGGTTAGAAAATAAATTACAAAGGATATATAGTAAAAAACTATACCCCATTTCAATAAGGGCCCAGGCATGAACAAGGCAGGCCCCGATAATATAACTTTCAGAAACTATACAGAAATGGGCCCTCTATTTTGTCAAAGTGCCGCCTTTTAATTTTTCCAGTAAGGGTTCTAAAAGTTATAGGGCCCCAAAGTGGCAGAAAGGTCAGAAAATAAATTACAAAGGATATATAGTAAAAAACTATACCCCATTTCAATAAGGGCCCAGGCATGAACAAGGCAGGCCCCGATAATGTGACTCTCTGAAACTATACATGAATGGGCTCCCTTCTTCGGCAAAGTGCCTTTTAATTTTTCCAGTAAGGGTTCTAAAAGTTATGGGGCCCCAAAGTGGCAGAAAGGTTAGAAAATAAACTATATACGATATATAGTAAAAAACTATGCCCCATTTTAAAAAGGGCCCAGGCTTAAACAACGGAAGCCATGATAATATGACTCTCAGAAACTATACAGAAATGGGCCCCCTATTGTGTCAAAGTGGCTTTTAATTTTTCGAATAAGGGTTCTAAATGTTATGAGGCCCCAAAGTGGCAGAAAGGTTAGAAAATAAATTACAAAGGATATATAGTAAAAAACTATACCCCATTTCAATAAGGGCCCAGGCATGAACAAGGCAGGCCCCGATAATATAACTTTCAGAAACTATACAGAAATGGGCCCTCTATTTTGTCAAAGTGCCGCCTTTTAATTTTTCCAGTAAGGGTTCTTAAAGTTATGGGGCCCCAAAGTGGCAGAAAGGTCAGAAAATAAATTACAAAGGATATATAGTAAAAAACTATACCCCATTTCAATAAGGGCCCAGGCATGAACAAGGCAGGCCCCGATAATGTGACTCTCTGAAACTATACATGAATGGGCTCCCTTCTTCGGCAAAGTGCCTTTTAATTTTTCCAGTAAGGGTTCTAAAAGTTATGGGGCCCCAAAGTGGCAGAAAGGTTAGAAAATAAACTATATACGATATATAGTAAAAAACTATGCCCCATTTTAAAAAGGGCCCAGGCTTAAACAAGGGAAGCCATGATAATATGACTCTCAGAAACTATACAGAAATGGGCCCCCTATTGTGTCAAAGTGCCTTTTAATTTTTCTAATAAGGGTTCTAAATGTTATGAGGCCCCAAAGTGGCAGAAAGGTTAGAAAATAAATTACAAAGGATATATAGTAAAAAACTATACCCCATTTCAATAAGGGCCCAGGCATGAACAAGGCAGGCCCCGATAATATAACTTTCAGAAACTATACAGAAATGGGCCCTCTATTTTGTCAAAGTGCCGCCTTTTAATTTTTCCAGTAAGGGTTCTAAAAGTTATAGGGCCCCAAAGTGGCAGAAAGGTCAGAAAATAAATTACAAAGGATATATAGTAAAAAACTATACCCCATTTCAATAAGGGCCCAGGCATGAACAAGGCAGGCCCCGATAATGTGACTCTCTGAAACTATACATGAATGGGCTCCCTTCTTCGGCAAAGTGCCTTTTAATTTTTCCAGTAAGGGTTCTAAAAGTTATGGGGCCCCAAAGTGGCAGAAAGGTTAGAAAATAAACTATATACGATATATAGTAAAAAACTATGCCCCATTTCAAAAAGGGCCCAGGCTTAAACAAAGGAAGCCATGATAATGTGACTCTCAGAAACTATACAGAAATGGGCCCCCTATTGTGTCAAAGTGGCTTTTAATTTTTCGAATAAGGGTTCTAAATGTTATGAGGCCCCAAAGTGGCAGAAAGGTTAGAAAATAAATTACAAAGGATATATAGTAAAAAACTATACCCCATTTCAATAAGGGCCCAGGCATGAACAAGGCAGGCCCCGATAATATAACTTTCAGAAACTATACAGAAATGGGCCCCCTATTTTGTCAAAGTGCCTTTTAATTTTTCCAGTAAGGGTTCTTAAAGTTATGGGGCCCCAAAGTGGCAGAAAGGTCAGAAAAATAAATTACAAAGGATATATAGTAAAAAACTATACCCCATTTCAATAAGGGCCCAGGCATGAACAAGGCAGGCCCCGATAATGTGACTCTCTGAAACTATACATGAATGGGCTCCCTTCTTCGGCAAAGTGCCTTTTAATTTTTCCAGTAAGGATTCTAAAAGTTATGGGGCCCCAAATAGGCAGAAAGGTTAGAAAATAAACTACAGAGGATATATAGTAAAAAACTATGCCTTATTTCAAAAAGGACCCAGGCTAAAACAAGGGAAGTCATAATAATGTGACTCTCAGAAACTATACAGAAATGGGCCCCCTATTGTGTCAAAGTGCCTTTTAATTTTTCTAATAAGGGTTCTAAAAGTTATGGGGCCCCAAATAGGCAGAAAGGTTAGAAAATAAACTACAGAGGATATATAGTAAAAAACTATACCCCATTTCAATAAGGGCCCAGGCATGAACAAGGCAGGCCCCGATAATATAACTTTCAGAAACTATACAGAAATGGGCCCCCTATTTTGTCAAAGTGCCGCCTTTTAATTTTTCCAGTAAGGGTTCTAAAAGTTATAGGGCCCCAAAGTGGCAGAAAGGTCAGAAAATAAATTACAAAGGATATATAGTAAAAAACTATACCCCATTTCAATAAGGGCCCAGGCATGAACAAGGCAGGCCCCGATAATGTGACTCTCTGAAACTATACATGAATGGGCTCCCTTCTTCGGCAAAGTGCCTTTTAATTTTTCCAGTAAGGGTTCTAAAAGTTATGGGGCCCCAAAGTGGCAGAAAGGTTAGAAAATAAACTATATACGATATATAGTAAAAAACTATGCCCCATTTTAAAAAGGGCCCAGGCTTAAACAACGGAAGCCATGATAATATGACTCTCAGAAACTATACAGAAATGGGCCCCCTATTGTGTCAAAGTGGCTTTTAATTTTTCGAATAAGGGTTCTAAATGTTATGAGGCCCCAAAGTGGCAGAAAGGTTAGAAAATAAATTACAAAGGATATATAGTAAAAAACTATACCCCATTTCAATAAGGACCCAGGCATGAACAAGGCAGGCCCCGATAATATGACTCTCAGAAACTATACAGAAATGGGCCCCCTATTGTGTCAAAGTGCCTTTTAATTTTTCTAGTAAGGGTTCTTAATGTTATGGGGCCCCAAAGTGGCAGAAAGGTCAGAAAATAAATTACAAAGGATATATAGTAAAAAACTATACCCCATTTCAATAAGGGCCCAGGCATGAACAAGGCAGGCCCCGATAATGTGACTCTCTGAAACTATACATGAATGGGCTCCCTTCTTCGGCAAAGTGCCTTTTAATTTTTCCAGTAAGGGTTCTAAAAGTTATGGGGCCCCAAAGTGGCAGAAAGGTTAGAAAATAAACTATATACGATATATAGTAAAAAACTATGCCCCATTTTAAAAAGGGCCCAGGCTTAAACAAGGGAAGCCATGATAATATGACTCTCAGAAACTATACAGAAATGGGCCCCCTATCGTGTCAAAGTGCCTTTTAATTTTTCTAATAAGGGTTCTAAATGTTATGAGGCCCCAAAGTGGCAGAAAGGTTAGAAAATAAATTACAAAGGATATATAGTAAAAAACTATACCCCATTTCAATAAGGACCCAGGCATGAACAAGGCAGGCCCCGATAATATGACTCTCAGAAACTATACAGAAATGGGCCCCCTATTGTGTCAAAGTGCCTTTTAATTTTTCTAATAAGGGTTCTAAATGTTATGAGGCTCCAAAGTGGCAGAAAGGTTAGAAAATAAATTACAAAGGATATATAGTAAAAAACTATACCCCATTTCAAAAAGGGCCCAGGCTTGAACAATGAGAACCATGATAGTGTGACTCTCAGAAACTATACAGAAATGGGCCCCCTCTTATGGCATAGTTCCTCTTAATTTTTCTAAAAAGGATTGTTAGAGTTATGGGGCTTCAAAGAAGAATAAAAGTTACAAAAATAATTACTACTATTATACAGTCAAACATTCTCCTATTTCCCATTTTTCTTTGAATTACTGTAATAATTATAAATACAAGTTATTTCTAGTGGTCATAATGATCAAAAACATATAGTCAATTGTTCAAATAAAGCTGTATTTATTTAAATTTTACTTTAAATTATTATGAAACTGATCATTTAGAAATGTATAAACACAGACAATTAAAACATAATAAATAACTGCAAAACACTTTTTTGATAAGATCATACATACAAAATTTAATTCAATTTGATTATACATATGCATTTGATAGATACGATATTTTAAATGTCTATTTAATTGCTATCTTTTTAGGCCAACATAAAAAGTGGAGCTTCTCTATAATTATGTCACTTTTTTATGTCTGGCAAATAAAGAATACATGTACTTAGATTTCCTATACTTCAAATAAATGAAGACCTTCTTATAGTGAAACAAATTAAGTGTAACATGACAATACCTTTACAGTGAAGTATGATTTTCAAAAACTTATTATAAATTATTCATTATCCTTTTTTGTCAAATTGAAAAGAATTATTGGTTATGTAAAGTACAACAAAATTTATTCATCTTTGGCATTAAACTAAATACTATCTTTTTTTTTAAAGATATCTTAAGAGTTGTGCCAATTTGTGAAATTAATCAAGTGAAATATAAAAAAAGCTTCACACTAGGCCACAAGTTTAAAAAAACTATGACATCAAAAATATCAAAACATTGTTTGTAGTTATCCTATTTTAAATAGGATAAAATAAAGGCTAGTAACAACATTAATTTATTGTTGGCAATAATACACTGATAACAACATGTGCAGAGACAGCATGTTAATGAAATAGTAAATTGAAACATGACAAAAGATTCACAGTTAGGCACAAGTTTAAATAACTTCATCATGACAACTAAAACGACATAAAAATAGTTCATAAATGTTATTTTATCAAATGTTAAGAGCAATAAATTAATATATAAGACTACAATGAAATAAATTCTTCTTTTAACAAAGAAAATGGCATATAAATATTACAAAATGTTTACTTTTAATAATGGAAACAAAAATTGAAGATTTATGAAAAAAAATGTGTTGATTTAATAGATATATAAAGTGAATTTGTCAAAGACATGTGAAAGGATTTGACAACTTGTGAATGGAAGTAAAATCCAGACACAAGTTTGGGCAAATCCTTACAGGAGCTTGCACCCAAACAGTGGAAAACTACTGATGGGCCTTGTGCCATCATATTAAAGCAGCAGGAGGTCCAAATGATTAACTGACTGTAAATAATCAAGGAAATCATTTGAAAGAGCGAGGTGTCAAGGCCCAGTTATTAATAAAATTTAATTGTGGTTGTTAAAAAATATTATTAAAAAAATGGCAATCTATTTATAAAAAATATGATCAGAAATTTATTTACAAAGTTTAAGTGACAATAATATATCAAAAATACACAACTAACATTCATTAACACATTCCTTACAGTATTTTTAGTTGACATATCACTACAATAATTTGATTCAAAGTTGTCCATGAACACTCTATGGGATCCACTTAGGCAATTACATTAAGTTCTGTAAGGATCATAAAACTGCCTAAGTAGATCCAAAAAAGATTCAAAATGATGTTGGCCAAGCCTTGACACCTCGCGCCTCCAAATGAACTCACTGATTCTAAGATGCAGTGTTTCATGTGGACCTCCTGCTGCATTTACACTACAGCGCAAAGCTCGCCAAAGGCTTCCCACTGTTTGGGTGTTGGCTCCTGTTCTAGGGTCGACGTAATTTGTGGAATGATCCACAGTGAAATGTACAAAATGATTCGCAGCCAAATTTCGGTACCCTGCCCACATGTCCGTCACAATATTTGTGCCAGGAGCAACATTTTGTGAAATAATTCGTTGAAGAGTGTTAGCATCCCTATGTCCCTCAGGTAAAATTTTAATTCTAACCCTCCCCCCCCCCTTCTAGGTCCAGCCAAAGTTTCAACTATCCCCAATGCCCAAATCCCTTTTACTACACGTCCAACATTATTTTTTCGTCGCCCCAAATGAACTTGGTCAATTTCAACTGTCTCCCCTACCCCACCCAGGAACCCTTCTGTTTGTTCTTTTTGTTCAACCCACATATTACAGACTTCCCTACAATACGAAATCCAATCTGCTAATGTCCTGTCACTGGGACGCTTATCTTCAAACTGACAATTATCTCCTAAATTAATGTAGCGGTAAGTGTCAACTGAAAACATGTATGTCAAGCAAATTATATTTCTTTTATTCCACCTGGAGCCCCCAAACCATGAATTATTGAAAATTGATTGTTGAAAAACATGGGCTTGGGGGCCACTTCTTCTACACTTCCACATTTTCTCACTCTCACGACACTCTCTACCACACACAGGACAAACCATCTCACTTCTTACCAGTCGCTCAGCACGCATCCATTCCAGAGCATCTTCCTCACTTGACAACACATTCTGGCTCAACGTTACAAAACTAACCATCTTTACCTGAAATAAATTTAAAAAGTCATATAAAAATAAAATATAATTATAAAATTATTAAATATTAATTTTTTCAATACATGATATGATTTGTACCAACTGACACTAATTTTAACAACTAATACTTACACAAATAAAACAAATTAACAGCAGAAATGTCTGAAATATTTAAATAAATATATATAAAAAAAGATAAAATATGCACACAAAAAATTAAAATTAGAATGAAATGAAGATAAATATGGATTATATTACTATTTCAAATATATGTAATAAGTGTTCAATTTGTGCAATATTAAAAAACATATATAAATGAGATAAATACATAATTAAACAATTTAATGTATGGAAATCATATTAAATTTGTATTGAATGTGATATTTAGTTAAAGTAAATAAATAATTTTAAAAAATATTTATCACTAGTATTTTAGAAGCAAATAAAAACAGTTTACTTACAGAAATTGAAAAAAAATGATGGTACTCGACAGTCCAGTAGTTGCAGTCAGTAAGAGAAAATATATCTGAAATCCGTGAAAAATTTTATAGATTAATGTTAATGAAAAAAACTAATATAAAAGACTTTAACAAAAAAAGAAGACCTATGTACTAAAATAAATGTATTCACTAATATGGATAATATGATGTGAGAATGGTGTCAATGCCATGCTCAGTATGAAAGCTTTTGAAAGGTATCACATTAGTTAAAGTGAAAATAAAACGTTACTCACAGTATTCAAAATAATGTAATTGACATAGCAGCAGTCAGTATATGGCAGGAAATCTGAAATTCATTGTATTATTTTTTTATAAATGATGTTTAGAAAACTAATAAAATGACAAAAACAAAATTCATAACAATTATCTTAAAGGTTAAAAAATTAGTATAAAGGGACAATGAATAAAAATATATGATTAAAAAAGACAGTGTTAGGTTAATTTTAATATTTTGTACGTGTACTAACAATGAAATATTGGTATTATTTTACTTACAATTATAAAATAAATGTCTGAAGTTTTGATGCAGTCAAGCAAGGTTGCGGTTGAATCAACATGAAGACAATTTAAAAACCATGGTTGATTGGTGAAACAAATAATAGTCTTATGTTGGTCTTATGTTGAAGTTTGCTATTTCCATTATTATTCAAGTATATTTATTTTTTTGCTGAATTGTTTTTATCTATTTATTTTTTCATTAAAAAAATTAACACCCTTAATAAAGCAATATTACATGTAAATATATTGAATAGATCTGTTATATCGTGGAACTGATCCAGCATTTAACTTTCAATTTTAAGGAATTGAATAATTATAAATATATAATTGGAGGGGGAAGGAGCAGCCCCATAGCCAAGGAGGGCACTGGGGGCTGTGCCCCCCCCCGCTTAAAAAAAGAGGAAAAGATAAAGAAAAAGTAAAGTGCCCCCTTGCTGGGTATTGGTGCCTCCCTGCTTACTTTGACCTGGCTACGGGCCTGGGAAGGAGATTTTGCCTAAGCATGCATTTATTGAGTACATGTTTAATAGTGTAACTTGTTGTACAACGTATATCCCTTTTTTCATCTTTACGATTCCATTTATCACTTATGAAAATGGTAATGAAACGGATTTGTTTTCCTTTCACCCACAATGACTGGAATAAAAGTATGTCGACTATGTTAACTCTTAAACCTCAAGACTAGCTTTGGGAGCACATTAGTTACGATATTTGAAGAAAAAACTAATTGTGTGGATTAGCACAAAGTCCAGCCACTTCCCCAATATATCTCAGGTACCCAGTTTAAGCTGCGGGGATTTAGGGAATTTCACAATGGCCTGAATAAATCCCAAGGTTCTCACTGAGGTTCGAGCCCGTACAATAATTGAGCTACTATACCACATTGTCACTCGAGTCCCCTTCTTCACTTTTAAAGGGGTTCAATATTTTCCCTTACACCACAGTCCTAAAAATAAAATCCACCTCGAATTAGAAGACATGTTTTACTACCATTTATTCAAGAGCTAATGAATTCAAACAAAATTTAATGATAGCACAAGGTGCCACCATCCAGAGCAGTAACACAGGGTGCCACCATGTAGAGCGTCTGGAGCTTAGGTAAATGAATACAACTCTTGAGATGCTGAGTCATATGGCTCAGTGCTGTTAGAGCACCAAATGAGATTAAAGAGAACAATAAACATGTACAATAAAAGCATCCGTATCTTATATATCAGCTGAAAGTGAAACTCAAAATGAGTTTATAAATCTCTTGACACATCATTAGAAAGATATTCCTTTTATGGATACAAAGGCTGAGAAGCATTTTGGAATTATGTTTGACAGCACACCTAACATATAACACACTGAACAGATGTTCGATCGCTCTCATTTTTCTTTGATGAGTTTTTCGAAGTTGAACTTTTAAAAAAAGATAAGAAGGCCAAAGAGTGGTCAGTACTTGTGTTACGAAGTAGGTTTTTTAGCACAATTTTTTTTAAAGTTTTAGTAACAAAATCAGAAGTCAGCTAGGGAAGTGGGCGTGTCATAGTGACCAGGTCGTGGAATCATTTAAGCAACAGGCGACCTTGTCAGATCACCGGGAGGGGGCATTGATTTTTAGAGGGCAATAGGTGGGACTTAGGGGATACGAATACCTGTAGAAATAGGACTTTTGTACGTGTGGGCAGATTTGGTTTCAATAGACTTGTCAGTAAATTGTAGGGGAGGTTACATTTATTTAGAAAGGCCGTTACTGTGGAATTTACACGGTTGGGGGGATGTTAAACTAGAAAGTTTTATAGGTCCCCAGTTAACGTGTCAATGTTTTTCCCGTCTATCAGAGCTGTCATATAAATTGTCCCGAGGGTAGAGTTAGTTGGGGTAAGCAGTATTTATGGCTAATAAATCACTGATGCAAAGCCAATCGTTTAGAGTATATAAGCTGTACGATTGTATTCATTTACCTAAGTTAGAGAGAGAGAAGAGGAAGAGAGAGAGTGAGTGATACGTAAGCTGAAGTAGTGTATTTGAGAACAACTGGCATCAATATCTGCATGTTATATCAGCAAAGGAACGATATTGTTTGACTTTATTTGCGGAGACCAAACGAGAGTCCATTATCGGGGCCTCCCTTGTTTAAGCCTGGGCTCTTTTTGAAATGGAGCATAGTTTTTTACTATATATCCTTTGTAGTTTATTTTCTAACCTTTCTGCCACTTTGGGGCCCCATAACTTTTAGATCCCTTATTAGAAAAATTAAAAGGCACTTTGACACAATAGGGGGCCCATTTCTGTATAGTTACAGAGAGTCACATTATCGGGGTCTCCCTTGTGTAAGCCTGGGCTCTTTTTGAAATGGGGCATAGTTTTTTTACTATATATCCTTTGTAGTTTATTTTCTAACCTTTCTGCCACTTTGGGGCCCCATAACTTTTAGATCCCTTATTAGAAAAATTAAAAGGCACTTTGACACAATAGGGGGCCCATTTCTGTATAGTTACAGAGAGTCACATTATCGGGGCCTCCCTTGTTTAAGCCTGGGCTCTTTTTGAAATGGGGCATAGTTTTTTACTATATATCCTTTGTAGTTTATTTTCTAACCTTTCTGCCACTTTGGGGCCCCATAACTTTTAGATCCCTTATTAGAAAAATTAAAAGGCACTTTGACACATTAGGGGGCCCATTTCTGTATAGTTACAGAGAGTCACATTATCGGGGTCTCCCTTGTGTAAGCCTGGGCTCTTTTTGAAATGGGGCATAGTTTTTTACTATATATCCTTTGTAGTTTATTTTCTAACCTTTCTGCCACTTTGGGGCCCCATAACTTTTAGATCCCTTATTAGAAAAATTAAAAGGCACTTTGACACAATAGGGGGCCCATTTCTGTATAGTTACAGAGAGTCACATTATCGGGGTCTCCCTTGTTTAAGCCTGGGCTCTTTTTGAAATGGGGCATAGTTTTTTACTATATATCCTTTGTAGTTTATTTTCTAACCTTTCTGCCACATTGGGGCCCCATAACTTTTAGATCCCTTATTAGAAAAATTAAAAGGCACTTTGACACAATAGGGGGCCCATTTCTGTATAGTTACAGAGAGTCACATTATCGGGGCCTCCCTTGTTTAAGCCTGGGCTCTTTTTGAAATGGGGCATAGTTTTTTTACTATATATCCTTTGTAGTTTATTTTCTAACCTTTCTGCCACTTTGGGGCCCCATAACTTTTAGATCCCTTATTAGAAAAATTAAAAGGCACTTTGACACAATAGGGGGCCCATTTCTGTATAGTTACAGAGAGTCACATTATCGGGGCCTCCCTTGTTTAAGCCTGGGCTCTTTTTGAAATGGGGCATAGTTTTTTTACTATATATCCTTTGTAGTTTATTTTCTAACCTTTCTGCCACTTTGGGGCCCCATAACTTTTAGATCCCTTATTAGAAAAATTAAAAGGCACTTTGACACAATAGGGGGCCCATTTCTGTATAGTTACAGAGAGTCACATTATCGGGGTCTCCCTTGTGTAAGCCTGGGCTCTTTTTGAAATGGGGCATAGTTTTTTACTATATATCCTTTGTAGTTTATTTTCTAACCTTTCTGCCACTTTGGGGCCCCATAACTTTTAGATCCCTTATTAGAAAAATTAAAAGGCACTTTGACACAATAGGGGGCCCATTTCTGTATAGTTACAGAGAGTCACATTATCGGGGCCTCCCTTGTTTAAGCCTGGGCTCTTTTTGAAATGGGGCATAGTTTTTTACTATATATCCTTTGTAGTTTATTTTCTAACCTTTCTGCCACTTTGGGGCCCCATAACTTTTAGATCCCTTATTAGAAAAATTAAAAGGCACTTTGACACAATAGGGGGCCCATTTCTGTATAGTTACAGAGAGTCACATTATCGGGGCCTCCCTTGTTTAAGCCTGGGCTCTTTTTGAAATGGGGCATAGTTTTTTACTATATATCCTTTGTAGTTTATTTTCTAACCTTTCTGCCACTTTGGGGCCCCATAACTTTTAGATCCCTTATTAGAAAAATTAAAAGGCACTTTGACACAATAGGGGGCCCATTTCTGTATAGTTACAGAGAGTCACATTATCGGGGCCTCCCTTGTTTAAGCCTGGGCTCTTTTTGAAATGGGGCATAGTTTTTTACTATATATCCTTTGTAGTTTATTTTCTAACCTTTCTGCCACTTTGGGGCCCCATAACTTTTAGATCCCTTATTAGAAAAATTAAAAGGCACTTTGACACAATAGGGGGCCCATTTCTGTATAGTTACAGAGAGTCACATTATCGGGGTCTCCCTTGTGTAAGCCTGGGCTCTTTTTGAAATGGGGCATGGTTTTTTACTATATATCCTTTGTAGTTTATTTTCTAACCTTTCTGCCACTTTGGGGCCCCATAACTTTTAGATCCCTTATTAGAAAAATTAAAAGGCACTTTGACACAATAGGGGGCCCATTTCTGTATAGTTACAGAGAGTCACATTATCGGGGCCTCCCTTGTTTAAGCCTGGGCTCTTTTTGAAATGGGGCATAGTTTTTTTACTATATATCCTTTGTAGTTTATTTTCTAACCTTTCTGCCACTTTGGGGCCCCATAACTTTTAGATCCCTTATTAGAAAAATTAAAAGGCACTTTGACACAATAGGGGGCCCATTTTTGTATAGTTACAGAGAGTCACATTATCGGGGCCTCCCTTGTTTAAGCCTGGGCTCTTATTGAAATGGGGCATAGTTTTTTACTATATATCCTTTGTAGTTTATTTTCTAACCTTTCTGCCACTTTGGGGCCCCATAACTTTTAGATCCCTTATTAGAAAAATTAAAAGGCACTTTGACACAATAGGGGGCCCATTTCTGTATAGTTACAGAGAGTCACATTATCGGGGTCTCCCTTGTGTAAGCCTGGGCTCTTTTTGAAATGGGGCATAGTTTTTTACTATATATCCTTTGTAGTTTATTTTCTAACCTTTCTGCCACATTGGGGCCCCATAACTTTTAGATCCCTTATTAGAAAAATTAAGAGGAACTATGCCATAAGAGGGGGCCCATTTCTGTATAGATACAGAGAGTTACATTATCGGGGCCTCCCTTGTTTAAGCCTGGGCTCTTTTTGAAATGGGGCATAGTTTTTTACTATATATCCTTTGTAGTTTATTTTCTAACCTTTCTGCCACTTTGGGGCCCCATAACTTTTAGATCCCTTATTAGAAAAATTAAAAGGCACTTTGACACAATAGGGGGCCCATTTCTGTATAGTTACAGAGAGTCACATTATCGGGGTCTCCCTTGTTTAAGCCTGGGCTCTTTTTGAAATGGGGCATAGTTTTTTACTATATATCCTTTGTAGTTTATTTTCTAGCCTTTCTGCCACATTGGGGCCCCATAACTTTTAGATCCCTTATTAGAAAAATTAAAAGGCACTTTGACACAATAGGGGGCCCATTTCTGTATAGTTACAGAGAGTCACATTATCGGGGCCTCCCTTGTTTAAGCCTGGGCTCTTTTTGAAATGGGGCATAGTTTTTTACTATATATCCTTTGTAGTTTATTTTCTAACCTTTCTGCCACTTTGGGGCCCCATAACTTTTAGATCCCTTATTAGAAAAATTAAAAGGCACTTTGACACAATAGGGGGCCCATTTCTGTATAGTTACAGAGAGTCACATTATCGGGGTCTCCCTTGTGTAAGCCTGGGCTCTTTTTGAAATGGGGCATGGTTTTTTACTATATATCCTTTGTAGTTTATTTTCTAACCTTTCTGCCACTTTGGGGCCCCATAACTTTTAGATCCCTTATTAGAAAAATTAAAAGGCACTTTGACACAATAGGGGGCCCATTTCTGTATAGTTACAGAGAGTCACATTATCGGGGTCTCCCTTGTTTAAGCCTGGGCTCTTTTTGAAATGGGGCATAGTTTTTTTACTATATATCCTTTCATTATTTATTTTTGTAACAGTTATTCAACATTACTTTCCTCTCTATTTACTTCAAAACCCAGCAAAATCTATGGATGTCACCCGGAAAAAAGTACGGATTTCGTCCGGCGTAACCGTAGCCACTGCGTACACGAAAATGCTCTAAAAAGTCCTTTGTCCAAAACGGAAAAAGACTTAAATTGCTTGTTTAATTTAGTGGATTTTGTCACGATTTGGATAAAATTCCTCGAATATTTTGATAAATAACTTGAAGATACATTTTTAATTGAAACATTAAAGTGATATTGATTTAGATTTGAAATGCATTTTTAATTTACTTTTTTTATGGCCAATAGTCAGATAATGATTTAAAGGAAAGTATAAAACGAAATAACAAGGTTTGGTGACGTCACTATGGAAAAAACTAAAGAAAAATAAGCTATCGGGTGATGCCACAGTATATATATTTTTTTGAATTTTTTATTAATAAACATGTTTATTATACTTTCTGAGATATGCTATCCATTTCTTTGTTTGATTCAAATTGATTGTAATAGAAATCAGTTAAATTAGGTACAGCTTTATTAAAATAAATTTTTAAAACGAACAACCTGTTATTTTGACAGAGTTATCTTTCTTAAATCAAGATTGGGGAAGGGGTTTTAGTCACAGTCTTCAAGATCTAAATGGTTAGTACTGTTTTTTGCTATCTAGAGCTTAACTAAATTATTGTTCTATTTTCATTCTTATATCTTTTTTTGTTAGGCGAGAAATTGTTAGTTCGTTCGGAAAAAAATTACTATTTAATTCGGTAAAATCCGGTTCCTGTTCCGATCCTGCAGGATGTAAAAATTACAATCCGGTACAGCCCTAGTAGATTAGTTTGATTTTATGATTGAAAAGGAAAAAAAAACGTTTTAGTATTGGTGGCATTTTCTAAACCGTTGATTATAAAATTATCAAATACTGTTAAAAAATTAAATTATACAAAAAAAAAAAAACTCGGCATATTCTGGTAATTTTTAGAGCATAAATTCATGCAAAGTGAGAAGCCCTGACTCTATGTCCAATCAAAGCATGAAACCGTCGCTGCGAAACAGAAACATTGAAATCAAACACGTAGAAATAAAAAAAAAAAAAAATATTTCTAGATGTAACATGAAAGTTTGATGAAAGGAACCGAAATATTTCACAAAATATCATGTTCGAACAAGTTTTTGCACGCCTCATCTAAAGTTTTGTCTTTTGTTGCGAATAAAAAGGAAAAACCTTATACTATTATTGAGGAGTTTGTGCTTTCCGAAGCAATACAAATTGCAAACATCATGACAGACCAAAAACAAATACTTACAGAACAGCGAAATCCATCTTAATTAAATTCCGATGATCAAGAAGAATTCGAGAAATGGCTGAAGATGTAGTTCAGCAAATTCGGTGAGCAGATCAAACTCAGAAATCCATCTGCATTACAACTAGATGAGTCAGTTGACGCATCAAACAAAGCACAGTTGATGTTGTTGATGATGAAGACCATCACAAAAAGTGTTAGATTGCAAAATTTTTAGGTAAAAGCTAAAGGGCAGGGATTTTAGAATTCTTTCTTCAAAATTTCTCTCCGCTAATGGACTTCGATGTGTTTCATTTGCACAGAGCGCAGAAATCTGATTTTGCAATGTACTTGAAGACGATCAGTGCCTATGCAAAAGACCCATATATTTTCCACATACGTAATTGCAAGAATCAACAAGTAAGCTATAGCTTCAAGGATAAATAGCCAATTATTTTCTTCAATCGTCAACTTGCGAGATTTTCATAAAAAATTATCTATTGGAAAAGTAGAGCTTTTCTGTTCATTTTGTGATCTTCCACACAATAATGTTTTGGTTAACACTAAAACTTTGTAATTCAATACTTTCTTAATATCAACACGTAGATTATCGATCGTTTACAGACTCCTGAAATTGAAACGGATTGTACACAGAACAATTGAATTTTGAATTCTTTGTGAATACATTGTTTAGACAGCAGCAGTTTCCGATGAATTTGCGGTAGAGAGAACTATTTAGGCAAGAATGGACAGCAACGCGAGTCACTTTAGCACAAAGCTTCAAGAATACGAAGAGTAATGCAACGTTGTCAACATTGTTTCCTTTTCATAGACAAATTTAAATGAAAGTTCTGTGTCTGTTTTGATTTTTACACACAAAAAAAACAAATAAAGTATGTTAATCCTCAACACAATTTCATAACAGAAATTGAAGAGCAAGCAAACAAGTACAACACAATATTAAAATCATTTTAAAAAAATAAATGAAAAATGACAAAGTGTCTGTTCTTTTCTTCTTTTTGGATATTGACACAAGTAGTCTATGTTCAAAATGTTTTTTATATGTAACATAACCCACATATCTTCATTGCATTTTTTTTTAATGTAAGTATAATTTATTGTAAAAAACGATACATACATCTTTGAATTATTAATTGGTTTTGTTTCATGCTGGGGCCATTTAGGATTCTATTTAATATTATATGAATTATTAAACTGAGATTTAAAATCAGTGCATGTCTGGCAATAATGCCACCATAACAATAGCACTTTTTGTTGTTTTAAACAGTTGATTGGGTACAGTTCAAGCCCAAACACGCGCTGTGTTTGCAATGTTTGTGTCTAAATTTTGAACAAAAGGATACGATTTGTTTTCGATTGAATTGACCTCATTAAACATTGAAAAATATATTGTTTTCTTTCCGCTGTAGTTTACGATTAAGATTATTACGACACGTGACATCTACCATGAAATAAAATGTGTAGGCCTACATCATCAGATCATTCGATAGTTCAGATAGTCGCCACTATAGATATATCTCTAGTCACCACCGTAGATATATCTCTAGTCACCACCGGAGACATATCTATAGTCACCACCCTAGATATATCTCTAGTCACCACCGTAAATATATCTCTCGTCACCACCATAGATATCTCTAGTCACCACCGTAGATATATCTCTAGCTCACTTCCACTGTAGACATATCTATAGTCACCACCCTGTATATATCTCTAGTCATCACCAAATATCATCTCTCGTCACCACCATATATTTATATATATCTCTAGTCACCACCGTAGATATATATCTAGTCACCACCGTATATGTCTCTAAATAGGCTATACCGGAATCCGATTCCGGTTCCTGTTAAGCCGGATTCCGGCAATTTTAACAAATCCGGCTTCGATTCCGGTTCCGGTTAAAATGTGCCGGATTTAAGCCGGATTTCTTTGTTGTTTGAAATTTGTAAGGAATTTTTTTAGCGCAACATAATTTTAAAATATTTAGCGCTATACAATTATATTAAAACAATAACTTCCTTTGCTTTTTTTAAACTACAATAACGTCGATCGCTTTTAGTTTATATGTAAGTACAAATATATTAAAAAGGAAGATTTGAATCGTATTTAGTCTAGTACAGGGGTCGGCAACCTGCTGTTCGCGAGCCGCATGCGGCTCTTTCGATGTCAAGTTGCGGCTCTTTCGATGTCAAATTGCGCCCTAATCAAATATCAAATACCTAATCAAATAATATTGAAACAACAAATTTAGTGACTCTTTAAAAATTGAGAAAATTGTAAATTATAATTTTAGGCTCTACCGTCTCAAAAGGCTGTTGATCTCTGGTCTAGTAATACGACACCTTGTCTTCCGCTACTTTTTATTCCGTGTTTTTTTTATAAACTATATTTAGCTATCAAACTTCTTTAAAGAGCAGACAATGATCTATTTTTGGGTGTTTACAGTTTAAAAATAGTTCAATAAATTATTTTTCTGCACATTTTTATGGGAAATAGTCAGATAATGGTTTAAAGGAAAGTATGAATGAAATAACACGGTTCGGTGACGTCACTATGGAAAATTAAAGAAAAATGAACTATCGGGTGGTGCCATTATATATATATATATATATATAAATAAATAAATATATATATATATATATATAAATAAATAAATAAATATATATATATATATATATATATATATATATATATATAAATACTAGCTGGAAGTACCCAGCTTTGCCCGGGTTTAAATAAGGTTTTCTATTTACCTTTTCTCATTTTCTCCCTACTCCTTCCTCCTCTTTCCCTCTCCCTCCTCCCTCCTCTCTCCCCACTCCCCCTCCTTCCTCCCCCTGTCCATCCCCCTCCCACCCCCTTCCTCCTTCCCTCTCCTCCCCCTGCGCCTCTCTCTCTTATTCTCCTCCCATTTTCCATCCTCCCCCCTCTCCTTCCCCTCACTCCTTCCTCTCCTCCCCTAACCCCTCTCCCTCCCTCCTTTCTCCCTCCCCTCACCTCTCCACCTCCTCTCCTCCCTTCTCTCCTTCTCCCTCCCTCCCCTCATTCCTCTCTCTCCCTCCCTGCCCCCCCTCACCTTATCCTCTCCCTCCTCTCCCATCCCCCTTCCCCTATCTCCTCACTAACCCCTTCTCCCTCCCTTCCTTCTTTCCTTCCCTCCTTCTTCTCCCACTCTCTCCCATCTCCCTCTCTCCTCCCTTCCCCCTCCCACCTCTCTCCCCCTCCTTCTCTCCCTGATACCATCGGGAAATGACGTCACAGAGGAATTTTATTTATGGCGCCGTCGAGATTACTTTAATATAGTAAAATATTAAAATAAAAATAATAATTACAATTAAACTACCCATCGAGATAGGAATATATAAGTGTGTGTGAGAATAAGTCTAAATCTTTAGTAATAATCTGATTAAATATACATATATATATATATAACACGTTAATTTGTGATAACATTTTTAATTGCGTGTTAATGTCGATTACATTTTTAATCGAACAGCAGATCTAATATATCTCTATACTTATAAGACTTATTTGCTGTCTGTCTGTCCCTTATAACTCAAGATCCAGACAACCAAATAACGTTAAATTTGGTACACGTACACATACTTACATGGGAAAGGTCATGGGACAGGTTTCGTTTTATCTCGATGAGTAGTTTAATTGTAATTAATTATTTTTATTTTAGTATTTTACTATGTTAAAGTAATCTGACGGCGCCATAAATAAAACTCCTCTGTGAATATCATTTCCCGATGATGCATTTTACATTTTAAAATTTTCCTACTAATAAAGCCGAATAGAACTTGCGCGCTGGTGCTGTATCGTGCCTTGTGCTGCAAAGAAATGTTGATGTTTTTTCATGCTCCTTGATTTGTACAGTTTGAGGAAGGTAAAGGAATGAAGAAGGATTATTTAAATTATATATATATATATATATATATATATATATATATATATATATATTTATTGAGAGAGAGAGAGAGAGCGAGAGAGAGGGAGGGAGAGAGAGAGATAAAGAGAGGGCAGGGGGGAGAGAGGAAAGGAGGGTTGAGGGAGGGAGGAAGGGGGGAGAGAGGAAGAGGGAGAAAGGGCGAGAGAGGGAGGGGAGGAAAGAGAAAGGAAGGGAGGGAGAGAGGAGGTAGGGAGGGAGATAGAGGGGAGGGAGAGAGAGGGTGGGGAGAAATAAAGAGAGAGGGGGGTAGGGAGGGAGGGAGAGAGGGAATGAGGGAGGGAGGAAGAGGGAGAGAGAGGGAGATTGGAGAGGGAGAGAGAAAGGAGGAGGGAGAGGGGGGTAGGGAGGGAGAGAAAGGGGGAAGGAGATAGGGAGAGAGAGGATTGGAGATATGGGAGGGAGTGAGAGATAAAGAGAGGGAGGGGGCAGGGAGGGAAGAGGGAAGGAGGAAGGGAGGGGAAGAGGGAGAGGGAGGGACGGGGGAGAGAAGGGAGGGAGGGAGAGAGGGAGATAGAGGGAGATGGGAGAGTTAGGGAGGGAGGAAGGGAGTGGGAGGGAGGGGAAAAGGGAGAGGGAAAGAGAAAGGGAGAGAGGGGGGGGGGGAGGGAGAGGGGTAGGGAGGGAGAGAGAGGGGGAGGTGGGAGAGAGAGGAAGGGAGAGGGGGGTAGGGAGAAAACAGAAGGTTAACAGAAAACCTTATTTTAAACCCGGCAAAGCCGGGTACTTGCAGCTAGTATATATATTAATATATATATATATATATATATATATATATATATGTATATATATATATATATATATATATATATATATATATATATATATATTAGGGGTGCTGATCAAACTGCGTTAATTTTGCGATTAACGCGTCAAAAAATTTGCGATTAAAATTCTTAACGCAACGCAATATTATCGTGAATTTGACCAAAATGCGGAAAGTTTACCAAAACGATAAATAACTGAATTTCACTCAAAATTAGTTAGGGTCCGTTCATGTATTAAGTAGATGTACCAACCCACACCTGTCGCATTTCGCATACACCCTCACCCCATTGTATGTCAACTAAAGCCCCACATGGAATATAAATTAAAGATGTTTTTGTTATATAGCCCTTCGACAAGTAAACCTCCTGCTCCCTTCCCGGTCCATGTAAAACGAGAAAAATTTCATTCACTAATTTACATTATATACTGTAGTGTATTGATGGAGGTACCATAGTGTATTGTTGAAGGTAAAAAAGCAACAAGTGTATAATGAACCCGTTTATAATTAGATCAAAATAACGAGATGCTAGAAATTTTGTATCATCATTTTATTGCGCATAATTTTGTATCGCATTTTGATATTACAGCATCTTGCCGGGCACGTCTGCAACGGTTGCACTAATAGTTTCATATAATGACACCTGTAACACTGTGCAACAAAATATAAAAAATTTATAACTTGAACAACATAATGTGTATTTTATTATATGCAATTTTCTGATTACAGTGATACCTTTGGAATGTTTCTAGAACGTCCACAAGTGAAGTTAATCCATTTTGAAAATTTAGTCATGCTATGTAATATTTAAATATAAAAGCTATACTTAGAAAGTTAATGTTTTTCGCTGAATTAGCTAGTCACTGTCTTGATGTTTTCTTGCAGAAGTAGGAAAATGGTGACTAGTTCTGAACTCGCCCTCTGCAAAAACCAACAGAAATCACCCATCATAGCTTGACTATGTTTTCCCCATACGCTGTTCCATCACTGAAATGTCCCAGGAAACCGTTCTCCGTGCTCGTCGCTTACCACCTAAATTGTCAGGAAAGAAATCAATATAAGAATGCAGGAAATTCATTTTAAGAGATACATTTGCTCCACTTGCCTCGTAATCCTTTATAAGTTTCTTGGACCAATTCTCTGTAGTCGTCAGATTTTCTGTTTCCAAGAAACCATGCCCATTATTAGCCCAATAACTTTTAAAGTCAGCACAAATATTCCAGCTAAATTTCCTATAGTTGATTAACTCAAAATGTTTCCATGCTCTCATACGATTCTTTCATATCTGCAGCATAGAATATTGGCACTGAAAGCATTGAGTTGTCATTGTGAAGAAGAATTGCCTTAAGGCTTGTCTTCGAGACATCTATGAACAGACGCCATTCATGAGCTTTGTGATTACAGCCAAGCTCATTCATAGGACCTTTCTATATCTTTGCAGTAAGAGCACTTGTCCTGTTCTTCAAAGAATTGTGAAAGATTTGCACTTCGTTTTCTGTAAACTGTTACCTTAGTGCCTTTTGGACTAGAGATTCCACTGTTGAAGAGGAGACGCAAATAACTCTGCTTTATCCTTCGAAAATTCAGATCTCGTACTAAATCGTTGAGTTCAGTTTGTTTGATCAGATGAGATATACCGCATTCAGGTGCATCAAAGCTGTCATCACTTTCATAAACGGAAAGAATAGACGCTGATTCATCACTTTCAACAATGTCAATGTCATTAGGAGGCACAGGAATCAGCAAGTGTCGTCATAAGACACATGGTTAATCGCAGAATGTACATTAGGATATTCAATCTTTTCTTTGTTTTTACCAGAAAATCCTGCTGTCTTTGTCATGCAAAAGTAACAATCGTTGATATGGTCTCGTGTTCCTTTCTCCAAACCATAGGAATTGCAAAGACAAACTTCTTTTGCCCTTCAGCCACTGCGTCAAATTCGAGTAGCATGACACACAAAATGTGTGGGGCCCATTTCTGTGACTTCGTGTAGTGAATAATCCATAAACATAACAAAAGCTGTTAGGATGGTTTACACATCTGCGTCTCTCAGCCATCTTTTTAAAAAAGTATACTTATTACTTTAACTAAATACGTATAATAAATTTTTAGTCAGAGTTAGTTTTAACTATTGACTTATAAAATTCGAACTTCACTGAAAAAACATTTAATGAAACATTATTAAATACAAAACTGCCTTCTTATAGCCAACTGCTGCTGATATCAGCTCAGATTTTGATACTAATATAAACCAGAATGTATTGTGAGAATAAATTCAGAGCCATCTAAAGGTGGGAAATTGCAACTACAACTATAAAATTGTGTTGCACAGTGTAATCAGTGTCTAGACTAGGCTGATGCACATATCTGTACACGAGACAGTGGTTGTATTTTTCAGAATTATTGTGACACTGAGTTAATTTAATATTTTATATAGGGCTGTTGATTTACTGCAATCAAAGCGTAATTAATGCGTTATATTTAATACTAAACACCTAAATGTGTTAAATTTTACCTAAATGCTGCTATTTCAGAGTTGCAGAAAAAATCAGTAAATAACCTAAATTCTATAACCAGATCAGACAAGATTAAAAAAAGTAAGAAAAAAAATATTCCGAACACAGAAACTGTAACGTTTACATAAAATCATAGCACTAATACACCTGAAACAATAGGGATTGTCATTTCTTAATTCTAATGTAGGACCCTGAATACAATTAGTGAACATCTGCAGACGCGTGCTACTAGGTTGATTGACAAGTGCCCTGGTTTTGAAACAATGCAACTTGTGTAAACTTTTTTGGGGACAGAGGGGGGGTACGGTGGTTGTGTAGCCATAAGTAACGTCATCTTTAGGCTGCTGTGTCTAAAATGTAACTGGGTTGGGAAAGGGGGCGGTGAAAATGCGTTAATAATAAGTGAGCAACTACTTTCTGGCTATGGTTATTATTTTATGAAAGAAAAGGCACATATGAGGTATAAAGGACGTGTGTATTTTTTTGGGATGGGAAGTGGAGGGGGTAAGTACTATAGTGGAGGGTAGGGTAAACAAGAGGTAAAAGGTAGCAAAATATGAATGGAAGGGGAAACAGGGGTTGACATACGTCATTAGTTCGGAAACTACGGTAAGAGAAAAACACATGTATGGCAATGTTGTTGATTAAAAAGAAACAATTCGCATCTCTTGACATGATTGATACATGTCAATAAACTTATCTCAATAACTAATTCACAGATTATATATGCTAATGCTTAATAATTGTTACAATTAATAATACCTCTTTCGTAGATTAATCTGACTTGTTTAATATGCCAATTTTATGCAATGATATTATGAGATAAGTTTGAATACAAGTTAAATGTAATATATTGTGTCGATTGGAATGTACGTTAATTAGCAATGCAATTTTTAATCATGCGTTAATTTCGATCATTTTTTTTATTCGAACAGCAGCTCTAATTCTGACACAATCTTGATACAGACACAATGACAAAGCGAAGTATGTTTTCTGTAAAGCGAAATTTATTTTGAAACATTTTAAACATCTATATCCGACCCAAAGCGTAGCATATTCCGCTATTTAGTGACGGGTAAGGATCTCCTGAAAGACACAGTTGTCCAAATGGGGTGGGTTTGGACAAACGACTGTGAATGAATGAAAGAAGGAACTCTGGAGAGAGCAACATACAAATGTCCATGACTGAAAACAGGTTTTGGAAGATACACGCATATCTTTTTGAACGTTTGGCCCTGTGTTTATTAATTGTCATGACAAAGGCTAATCTAACAGGGAATTGTCTGCGCGTAAAGGTAAAAGGCAATTTGAAAATGACGGAGTCAGGGATATCCAAGGAATGAGTGACAGTTTGTGAGGTAGCAGCTGCGATAGTTTTACACTCCAGTACTTTGCTGTGAATGCTGATAACAGTCAGTCTAGTGCCATTACAGAGACCTCTTGCTGGCATGAGGTTTCTAAGAAGCATGACGACTGAACCAATTTACTTGATTTTTTGCGGAGGCATGCCAGTATGTAAGACTTTTAAGAAATTTTTCGGGGAATTAAAGTTGATCTGCGGGATCGTCTGTGACGATGGAGTCAACGCTGGTGTAAGTTACTTCGTCAGATGGACAAGTTTCAATACTTGTTCATTAGCGTTGACGGGTAAACGTAATTTGTGACATATTATAAAATGTAGGTCATTTCTGCACATTAGGAAGGTGGCATAAATCAGCACTTAATTAACCTAATTAATTATATTTAAAATTTCAGTAGTTAAATTGATTATGAAGGGGTTTCACATTACACCTAGATTTCTCGGGCAACGCCGGGCTTAAGCTTCTGATTACATTAAATACAAACTTACTATTTTCATTTCTTCTAAACTTTCTCGGTGCTATCTTCCTCGCATCATCGAAAAGGGATATATCTTGCCCCCTACTTCGCACAAGTGACATGAAGTCACTTTTAATCCCCCTAAAATGACACACTTATTAAAACGAAAAAGTATAAACAAACACTTTAAAATATAATATTAAATAACAAAATTCAAACTTGTCTCCTTGCTGTAATAACTGAAATCTAATTTGACTGACAAAATGAACGAGTCTCCTTCCATATAACTTGAACCCATTCTATGCCTCAAATTTTAAAAAAACAGTATACGACTCTTCAATGAGTTTTATTTTTACACTATTGACCACGTCATCATTTATAATAAAAGGCAAGTATGTGTTGTCTGTTCCACCAATAGCATTTGATAAAGTAATCACAAAGTGGGAAAGCCGTCACTATAAATATTCTATGACGTCATTTCCCGATGCTACAATTTTTTTTTTTGCAGAACGGGAACGCCGTCGCTAAAAATAAAAATCCCCTCTATGACGTCATTTCTCGATGGTTAATTTTTTTTTATTTACTACTAATAAAGCCGAATTGTTCTTGCGCGTGGGTGCTGTATCGTGCCACACCAACTTGCCTTGTGCTGAAGAATGACATAATAAAGTATTTATTTTTTACTTTTCAGTTCATTTTTATAAAAGCTTTTTTTAATGCTTTGTTTTGATTTTAATATTGAGAGAATTAAGGTAAAACGTAACGGGTGATATAAATTAGCACCCATATCTTTATCTAATGGTGTTTGGTTTGGTTTGGTTGGCTGGTTAGTTGTTTTGGTTGATTTGGTTGATTGATTTGGTTGGTTGATCGGTTGGTTTGGTTGGTTGATTGGTTGGTTTGGCTGGTTAGTGTTGACGGGCAAAAACGTAATTTGTGAACGATGTTGCAGAGACGGTTTTGGCTTGGTTGGTTTTGTTGCTTGGATTGGTTGGGTCAGTTGGTTTGTTTGGTTGATTGGTTAGTCGGTTTGGTTGGTTGTTTGATTTGATTGGTTGGTTCGGTTGGATTGTTTGGTTGGTTGTTTGGTTTGGTTTGGTTGGTTAGCGTTGATTTGGTAAAACGCAATTTGTGACGTATGAAATGTAGGTCATTTCTGCACAAAGTAAATATTGAACAAAATGAGGGAACAAAAAGTGATTTAAAACGTTAATGATTCTATCAGTAAGCAGACTGTTTGTAGTTTGAGTTGCCAATCATCACTCGCTCACAACTATTGTTTTGTGGTTGTTGACAGCTGAGTTTAATTGTATTGAAAAATGGACGAGCCTTGCTGTTCAAAATATGGACGTCTGTCATCTATTGTGATTATGTATTAAGATATATTGGGAAGGTTAGTTATTTTGTTTTTGTCTGCACATTATTTCAAAAATTTTTATAAAAATAGAAAATACCACTCGTCGTTCGACGGGCTAAAATACTTGTATTAGATATTATACAGATTGTGCAAGCCTCGTTTTGAAACAATATTTTCATCGCCGCCATTAATGATATTTACACTTATCAGTCCATCCATAGAATAGAATGGTTTATTATAAAAGCAAAAAAATCATATATTATCGCTTTTTTAAATTTATAAAGCAATTGAAAGCTTTTTCATTCATATTTCATGTCTTGAAAAACAAACAACAATGAGGTGTAATAGGTCTGTTTGTTTTAATGAATTGAAAGCACCATTGAAAACAAAAGCGAGTAACAACAACAATGGCGCGAGTTTTTAACACAAAACCGAGGACTGTTTAGCGCCATGGTGAACATTATTTATCCGCAATAAAAAGAATGATTTTAGTTTTAATCATAGATATAAGATGTTGTAATAATAATTAGAAATATAAAATAGAAATTGGAATATAAATTCGGTAGTAAAAAGTATTTTTATCAGTAAAAGTAAGTCATTTAGTTATTATGTATAGATTTATGGCATATTCGGCTGTGGCAGTATCGGGGACGTTTGAATGTCATATCGCAACATTAGGTCGGATAGTCCAAAGTAATGAATCGTTTAAAATAAAATATTATATTGTTAGATTTACACATTAATTATAAGCTCAAAAAGGGAAAAATAAAATCAATTTAAGAAATGCGTTGTCCAGGGTTAACAAAAGGAATTGTTTTGCTAGATCATATCAGCCTTGCTAAATCCACAACAAAATGTGTGACATTTAACATCTTAAACCATATTGTAACAGTTTTAGATTGCTTAATGAGTGCTCTGCCAACAGAAATATCTGACAGAATACTCGGACTGATATTAGGGAATTCCAAAATTGTATGTGTTCTTGTTTCCAAATCGTAGTGGCTAACTATCTAGTTAATTTATACCATGTATTTACAATATATACTTAAATTCATATAAAAACGCCATGTTAATATTTTAGACACAATGATTTAATTTCATATATCGAAAATGACGATTAAGTTCAAGTTATATTTACTTCGAACTTTTAATATACGCTTTTAAAGTAATCATAGAGCTCATTTCCCAAACATCGACGTTGTATATGTTCATCACACCCTTTCAACAAATGTTAAACTGGAGTAATAGCTGGGAATTAGTTTTAATGGGTGCTAAAACTGACTAACAGGTCTATTTGGATTTATTTTTCTCTTCTCCCGTTTAAGTAGTTCTCTACTGAGCGACAGGGACAAACTAAATGAAATAACCGGATGTCACGGGTTGTGAGTACTGAGAGAAACATTCCCACTTTACTCCTCCAACCCTTGATTCGCACGGCTACCCCTAATGTATATGTTCCATTTCCCCCCCCCCCCCAAATTCCTATCCATACCCCCGTAATTACGTCATACAGCAGGTGTTCATGAGTGCGGATGAAAAGCCTATATTCCGACGAGTGGAACGAGGGTCCGGATTGTCAGGAAGATGCCATTTCATACCTTGGATTTTCTCTGACCACTGGCCACTGCACCGTTCGTCTACCAAACAGATGTCCACAGCTACTACTGTCTTTGTCGGTTAGACGTACCTTCACCCCCCTTTTAGGGCGGGAATGACCGGCCACCTGGTGGGGTGAGCGTGGATACGGATGACTGGTCAGGCAGGGTCATTTGTGCAAGTCTGAAGATGAGAAAGTAATAGATTATTCGACTTAGGTTTCTCGAGAAGAACAGTCGACGTATGAGAGAGAGAGAGAGAGAGAGAGAGAGAGAGAGAGAGAGAGAGAACGTCCTATTCACTTTGTTCATTTTGTTAGATTATTTTTCCCAGATTTTTCGCAAGCCACCAGATCCTGTTAAGGACTGGTGCCTTTATTTAAATAAAATACAATTGTTACTGTCACGGGTTGTGAGTAATTTGGCGAAAACATTCCCGCTTTATTCCAACCCTGAGATTTGCTTTTGTCGGTATGGTCGGTATGATGTACCTTCAATTCTCCTTTAAGGCGGGGAATTAGTGATCAATTGATTGAGAGAGTAAAGAGCGTGGATCCATGATTTACGGGGGGGGGGGGGTCACGTGTGTAAGAGTGTAAGTACGAGAGAAACGGAAAATACAGTGGGTATTCGGTTAACGAACTGTTCGGACAGCGAACAAATCGGACAACGAACACTTTCAGGAAAGATTTTTGTGTTCGGACAACGAACAAAATTCGGATAACGAACAAAAACTAATTCCAACGAAAGCGTCCCGCCCGAAACACCCGGACATCAGTGCCTTCAATTTGTCCTGAAAATGGATGTGCGTGCGCTGACACGTCATCATTCATACTACGACGCGTGGATAGTGTGCGATGACACATGTCAATAGTGTACAATACATGTGCAGTTGGTTTATGTCCTTGTGGTTTTCGTATGTGCTTCTCTAAACGCCTTATAAAAAACCTGAAAATGTGAAAACATTATGGGACCTGGAAAAGAGTGGAGTGTCAAGAACTGTGCTCACCATAAACACCAACCAAGGGATTATCACTAAAGTAGAGAGTGGACAAATAATGACTGATGTTACCAGGCAGTACGGCTTGAACAGGTCTACTGTAGGCACAATCCTAGCTAAAAAAGATATCATCAAGAAGACTCAAGCCGCTAAAGAGTAACGAAAATTACATCTGAGAAGCAAAAAATGTGTCATCCATGATAAATCGAGATTTTGCTTTTAGTTTAGATAAATGGACGGGAGGTGAAAGAGATGTAGGCTAATTAGAATGGCCATCATTCAAGAGAAGGCTGGAGAAATTTTTTGAGAAATTGAAAGAACAAACTCCAGGCTCGTCCTCCGAAAATCTAGAATTCAAGGCTACCACTGGCTGGTTTACAAAATTCTAAAGGAGAGCTGGCACTAAACAAGTTGATGTCAATAGGGTTGCTGATCTCTACAATTACATTGCTATCAACCATTTCCTGAAAGTCCTGAAGGAGAGAGAAAAACAACCGACATTGGACATGTTCTAACGCCCAAAGAAAGGAAAGAACTGATTAATATAAGACTATATGTATGTATCATATTTGTAATGAATAAACTTACTAAGAAATTATTCTTGTACATGACAATTTTTAATTTAATTTTTAGATCTCCAGAACGAATTAATTGAATTTCATTAACATATATGGTAAATCGATGATCGGTTAACGAACGATTCGGATAGCGAACATAATTGTGGAACGGATTGTTAACCGAATACCCACTGTAGTTATTCGACTCAGGTTTCACCTGGAGAACGGTCGACCTGTGTGTATGAGAGAGAGAGAATTTCCTTTTCATTTTATTCATTTTGTTGGATTATTGTTTTATCTTGGCAAGCCACCTGATCCTGTTTAGGACTGGTGCCTTTATGTAAATAAAAGAATATCTGAGTGTTGTTACCCAAGACTCAGTGTTTATTTTCTTCACGTATTGTACGTTTGACTGTCTGTGAAACTCTGTGACGGAGACACAAATATAAATAAAAGTCCCAATTAAGTCATCACTCATACACCTTAGACGAAAGCCAAGGATGCCCTCAAAGGGGTCCTCAACAGTTACACACGACCTGTGGTTAGTACTTCTTCACGTGTTGTACGTTTGATCGCCTGTGAAACGCTGTGGCGAAGACACAAATATAAATACAAGTCCTAATAAGTCAGCGACTCATACACTTAGACGACAAGCTAAGGATTCATCAAAGAGGTCCTCAACACCGGATAATTGATATTTATAGGATACACATATACCAATGTTCCAATTTACTTTTACGTTCGAAACTATGTCTAAACGTCAAAGGCAATCGATTCAAAAATGTTTATGCGTTTGTTGTAATTTGTAGAAATGTAGTTCTCCAATACGTTTGTTAGACTTAAAAAACCAGTCTATAATAAATGAGGCAGGTAAACTAATTTCATTTAACCTCTTCTGCATATCATATAATATATTTATATTTATTTTGAAAGAGTCTCTTTTTAATTGACTGTTTTGTCTTTTTTTTACAACTCTTTTACTACTAAACTTTTCTTGACAGTATTCACCAGTATCAATACTTTATTTTCATTCACAATAAGAACAATATTTTTCCACAGAGAGATTCGCATTATTTTACCCTGAATGCATTTAGAAATGACGCTTTAAGGGCTCACAATACTTTGAGATCTCAACTAAATTCACCCCCAGTACAAATGAGGTAAACATTTTTGTCTTTTGTTTTCTCACAAAACAGGACGCAATTTACAACAATGATCCAAAATATTTGGTCTTTGTTTCTTAACAAAATACATATCTCAAATAACTGATTTAAAAATAGTAATGATTACTGAAATTACACTTTGTAACACATTATTTTTTGTTCCTGGGTACAAAGTGTGTTTTTTTAAATAACAATATTCTTATATGACACAGTATTTATTATAAATGTATAGCATAAAATATTTTAAGCGTCTTATTTCACCCTATTTTGTTTATATTTTTTTACAGTGATGAGTTAATCCAAATTAGCCCAGGTTTGGGCAGACCATTTAGCTGAAAAACAAAATATTTGTACATAGGCCACAAGAACCTAGAATAGGGGCGACAGAAAATCTGGCAGGACAATGTAATATCATCAGTGGTCATTACAAAGATTTATTAACGTTTACTTGTTTTGGTTGCTTTAAAAGTTAAGTTGAAAAATGAATACATAAATAACACAAATAAAGAAATAAAATAAAAATAGGCCTATACGGTGAGGGAACGATGCCAGAATTTTAACGATACCGATTCTTCCCTGCAACATCGATTCTCGATTCCGATTCCCATTTCTGACGTCATCAACCCATTAAAATAGTATAACATTTTATTTAAAGACCAGTGTTTTGTAGCTAGCTATACGTTTAGGTAAAAATATTAAGCTTTAGCTAAAGATTTAAGTTACAAATGAAATAAGTTACAACTTACATTATCGTGACAACGGGTGCAGTTATTTATAAATATAGAGCGACAATCCAAATACGCTAAATCAGATGTGCACAACCTTTAATCACGGCGTCTTAAATTAACGTTCTTTTCTAGTTAGGGACGGCCTCACTGAACGTTCTATCTAGTTTGGACGGCCTCACTGAATGTTCTATTATAGTTAGCACGGCCTCACTGAAATTCTATTCTAGTTAGAACGGTCTTAGCATCAGTGCATGTCATGATAATATAAATAACAAGGTGAAATGTATGATATCACCAGTGCACATTATGGTAGACTAACATCATAACATGGACTAGTTTGTATGACATCACTATATTATGACATGAAATGACATCAGTGTGGCATCCATATGACTCTACATGATCTTTTATAGTAAACTTTAATGAGTGCTGGTGAGATGACATGGCTTTTCCTCTTGTTGAAATCTGAAGTGCATAGAACTCTTTATCTTCTCGGCACAACCACTCTCTTTTTCAACTGTTACATTTGACATCGCTGTGAAATCATAGTTTACAGGTCTTCGATTATTGTCTTCTTTCAAACTTCCTAACAACATTGTCAATTTTTTCTTTCAACTGTTGATTTATCTTGATGAATGGGCAATGTCATTTTTCCATAACTGTTGTACTTCACCCGCAATCAGTTTGATCCTGTCTTTTCTGCTTTTTACATCAGAAGCTGTTTTATATTTGTTCACGATATGTTGATTAGGTTAGTACTTTTTTCATTTTTTTTCAGAATCTTATTTTTACATGGCATTTTTTAATGAACAATTGTGAACAAAGTATGAAAATAATATTAATTTATTTTTCACTCAAAAAAAACCTTCCCCACCAACGCCATCTTGTGTTTACATATAAGAAGCGTTTTTCAATAAAATTACTTCTTTGATGGATTGCGCAATAACAAATATTTAATTACATTAATTACATCCAGGAACTTTATAGGGTATTTTACCTCCATGTCTGGAACAAAAATAAATAAAAAAAGTTTATTTTAAATTTAAAGTGCACTGTTTTAATGTATTATGCGTCTACTGCAACTTTACCAAAAATTGTCAAATCTTATGAATCTTTGTTTGGTAATTGTCACGAAAGGTCTGCTTGGAATTTGAAAAGTCTGCTTGGTTGATTTGGAAATATAGTATCTTTCTATTTTAATTTTATTCAACTGTAATCGTCTGCTTGTAATTAATTTTGTAGGAAAGCAAATTTGTCAAAAAAATAGCTTGTAAAGTATTAAAAATATTAAGCGAACACTTACCAATATTGAAGCTCCTTTGCAGTCAGGAGTGTATAAGACAACCCATAAAGAAGCAGATTTGTTGAAGTCCATATTTAAAAACAGCTTACAAAATTTTGAATGGTGCTACATTTTGACAGAAAAAAGAATAGAAGGAGAAAAACAAGTTGTTTTACTGAATAACGTTGAAAAAATTCGATTAGCCATATTGTCTCTGACAAATGGAAAAGCAGAGGACAATATTTACAGCGAATAGGGCTGTTCTAGCTGAATGCGTACTCTATTCATGTATTCGAGTAATGGCTTTGCGATACAAGGAATACAAATTCTGGCAACAAAATGGAGTGGTACGCAAGCTGCAAAATTACTGTCAACAAAACAGTGGACAAATCCCTCAGTACATAGGCTGCCAGCTTCATGTCTAGGGTCAGTACTCAAGCATGCTATGGATTCTGTTTTCGGCAGGGAAACGTCTAATCTAAACATTTCATATCCATTTGTTGCTGAAATTAGCGCAAATTACGAGTCCGTTAAAGAGTCACTTGATTCTCGTAAGATAGTAGTTCAGAAATCATGTGAGAAAACAAAGGATGGAAAGATGACATGGAGTTCTTACATCATTTGACGCAAGTATTTTACTGTTACGAATGAAATAAAACCTTTCCAGTAATTCACTTCCAGAGACTGACGGCTTTAAGTAATGCTCGTTGGAATTCAAGTGCAATACTAGCACTTCTGGCATTCCGGAAAATAGAAATGAGAAATTTCTTAACTTGTGTGTACTTTCATAGCGAGGACATGCATGGTCTGGAAGTATGGTTTTCAGATCAAAGGGACTGGAAAATAGGAAAAGAGATTTTAGCACCTGCTTCATATATACACTGAAGCAGAAAGATGCTTCTTGAGGCACTGGGTCTGTGAAGATTAAGCAATACCTGGTATATGCAGAAAGAGCTATACAAATAATGCAAGATATTATTCCACGTTGTGAGACTTCAAAGACACTATTAACTGTTTTATTCTCACTAATGATGAAGCATAAAACTTAATTTATGTTTCCTATGCTGTCCTTTATTATCATTTCATATTTTGGACATCTCTATACTCATGCTTTCATGCATTGCACTTGTTGTTCTTATGTAATCTTCCATTACAGTGTTGTGTTATATATATTAATATATAATATTCGTTTTATGGTTTGGTGGGAAGGTTTTTTCAAATATTTTCAGAAAAGGTTATTTGTGTCATAATACACTCATTAAAAGTCACCTTTTCTTGCCATAAATATGAGGTTACAAAAGTCATAACCCTAATGTAGATCCACGGAATTTTTCTCATTTGATCAAGACTGTTAACAGTACCATGCTTTTGTGATTTAATGCCTTTTCGGAACTGCACTAGATTTAAAGACCGAATTCTCATGTTCTTCTCGGAAGCTTGAGCATTTTTGTTTCATGGTTTGTCAATACATTTATTTATGTCATACTAACCTAGAGTATGTAATGCCATTTGTGCTGCTCAATGTGCGTGGCATACACCACATATTTCACCAGTACGATAACAGATGACCACCATATGTGTAAAAGATGTCATTAAAAAAAATACCTACGGATGGTAATGCTGATCACCTTAGTCTGTGGGGATGTCGTTAGTTTAATGTCAACGACCTTTCTTAGTTTGCTTATATCATTTGAGGAATAGCTGACGATCTGTTGTCTACTGTAATTATGTTCACTGATGTCATTTTGTGTCAAAACATGTAAATTATTTCATTTAATACTAAACTACTGGGTATAATGATGATAGTGCAAAACAATGCACACATCGTGAATTTCACCAACACGGCAAAAGATGAATCTATACATGTACAACCGTTAGTACCATTGACGTTAGGCATCGGTTTAAAATTGATAATGATTTATATGAAAATTTGCGCTTCTATTCCTATTCCAGCAAAATGTATCGATTCTTTCAATTCTTGATACGGAAGAATCATCCCAACACTAAAGCTAATCAAATATCATTCCTCTGTAAAAAAAAAAAAATGGGCATATTAGTCTTTGTTTTATAGGTGAAGATCTTGTGAAGATGTGGTCAGTAGATAACAGAAGAACGATATTTGGAGATGTTCAAGGGATTGGTAAAAAATTACATTACAATTTATAGATAAATTAGATAGAATATATAAGTGTGTGTGTGAGAATAAGTCTAAATCTTAGTACAATCTGATTAAATATACATATATATATAACGACGCGTTAATTTGTGATAACATTTTTAATTGTGCGTTAATGTCGATTACATTTTTTAATCGGAACAGCAGATCTAATATATCTCTATACTTATAAGACGCATTTGCTGTCTGTCTGTCCCTTATAACTCAAGATCCAGACAACCAAATAACGTTAAATTTGGTACACGTACACATACTTACATGGGAAAGGTCATGGGACAGGTTTCGTTTTATCTCGATGAGTAGTTTAATTGTAATTAATTATTTTTATTTTAGTATTTTACTATATTAAAATAATCTCGAAGGCGCCATAAATAAAATTCCTCTGTGACGTCATTTCCCGATGATACATTTTACATTTTTAGCCCTTTTCCTACTAATAAAGTCGAATACAACTTGTGCGCTGGTACTGTATCGTGCCTTTGTGCCGCAAAGAAATGTTGATGTTTTTTCATGCTCCTTGATTTGTACAGTTTGAGAAGGTAAAGGAATGAAGAAGGATTATATAAATATATAAAATATATATATATATATATATATATATATATATATATATATTGAGAGAGAGAGAGAGAGAGAGAGGGAGGGAGGGAAAGAGAAAGGAGAGAGGGGGTAGAGAGGGAGTGGAGAGTGGGAGGGAGGGAGAGAGAGGAAGGGAGAGGGGGCTAGGGAGAAAACAAAAGGTAAACAGAAAACCTTATTTTAAACCCGGGCAAAGCCGTGTACTTGCAACTAGTATATATACTAGTAGTTGCCCGTTTCATTCGCAACTACATGTTTACAATGAAAATTAATAGGAACTATTTACATATAATTCCAAGTCCATAACTGTCAAGGTCCCCTTGCGGGATCCCCTGCGGTCGTTGTCTATTGGTATGATCACCTACTGAGTTCTGGCCAGCATTTATATTTGTCCCAGCCACGTGGTTACACGGGACGCACAACACAACAAGAAATGAGTACACAACTCAGAAGTAAATGCACCACAACACGTTTATTTACCTCAAAACAGAATATACATCAGCGTCCTTAAGAAAGGCCGTAGCTTTACCAGCTACTACAAAAACAATATATACAACGAACATAATCACCACGGCAGAATGAGAGAAAAAATTACCTAGGGCGGGGTAGCTCTAAAGAGAACTTAGGACTGAGGTAGTCGGACATTTAAGTCCTGCTACGCTAACAGCCTATTTCCCCACGCCCCGGTCCGATAGTCTGCTCGACCTCTCTGTTCGATTACCCAACGCTCACTAACTAATCTAACTAAAAAGTTCCGCGACGTACATCGGATCGGCATGCGTGCCGAGACTTCCGCTTCACTGACCAATCGCAGTGACCGTGTACGTCACACATATCACTCGTGCCTACACGCGTGATCAATAAAGGGACACTCCTCTCGCCCCTTCAGCTTGAATACAACAAGGGCATAGATTATCTCCCCTATAGACTTTACCCAGGTGGTGTCAGAATTAAAGGGATTAATTCATTTATGATCTCCCTATAGACATTCTCTCCCCAGGTGACAAAAAGTGATAGTGGGTGCTAGACAGACTGACCAGTGGGAACACCTGAGAAGACAAAGCCTTTGTCTATCCTTTGTCTATCCTATATATTTATATTATTCCCCCTCGAGTGATAAAATAGGAGAATGTTCTGGATTTCATAAAACTTAAGACACAGAATGTGACAATAACAAAAAACTTAGTAAAATAGCCAGTTTGAGCAACAACTCTAGTGATATATCATCTATTGCATCTAAAGCATGGCTCGGTGTCGTTGTGCACCCATCCAGCAAAAACATTTCAGTTGCAATTGATCCGCTGCAAATGTTTTGTGCGCAACTTTTGTTTTTCCGGTTTTAATAGGAACTATTAACACGGAATTCCAAGTTTGTTTATAGGACGGCGTTCCCATTCTGCCATAAGCGCAGCCAACTTTCGATATCCCAAGTGCAGAATTGTTTTTTTTCCACGGAAGTCGTTTATTTATAGCGACGGCTTTCCCATATAATAATTGTTTAAACCGGCAGCAAGACCAGAAGCACATAGTTAGCAATGTAATATTTACAACTGGCTGATTACTAGTCGCGCTTTTTTTTTTTACAAATACATGTTGTATAAATTTAAATTGCACAATCGGGAAATGACGCCATAGAAGATATCCCAAGTGCAGAGTTATTGTTTTGCTAGCTGTACCCTGCAAAGCTTTTGCATGAAGATAGACTATTGTAAAGCCAGTGCCAAACCTAGGGATTGGGGCCCGCGGGCTTGGCCTCTTTTAGCCCCTGCATTTTGACGTTCGATACCATGACATGAGATTATGTACTTAATATATTTAATGTAAAATTAGTTTTGGGGGCTCCCTCAAGCTAGAGCCCGGCGGGGACTTTCCTTAGATTTGGCCATCCTGTCAACGCCTCTTTAAAATCATTACACATATTTCCAAAAGGTTTTTTTTATAGGAAATGTCTAATTAGCTTGATATTTTTTTCTTGCTAAATATCCCAAAGCATAAATTTATTTTAATAGAAAATTTCAAATACAGTTCAATTAGATACTTTTCATTAAAACAACTAAAAGGATACATTCTGAAACAAAAAAAAACAATAAAAAAAAGTCCCTAAGAGGAATTGAACCTGGATAGTCAGCATTAAAAAAAGATAATTCCAATCAGCTTATTCATTCAGCCGCCGCGTCACACGAACGAAATGAAAATTTCGATGTACTATTAAAAACAAATTGCTCAATTATTTTTTCATTTCCGTTTATTATTATTGTTTACGTTTGATGATGTTAAAATGCTATTGGTTGTAATAAAACTATAATAATTTGAATGATATTATATACTAATTATTACCTTTTAATATTTGGGACTTTTACATTTTATAATAAAAGCCACAGAAAAACTATTTAAAACTGTAGATTTTTCAAAAGAAATATCGAATCGAGATGCGGGCAAGACCCCATTTTGAATTATTAAGTTTCCATTTTCGATTAACGCAGAGTGGAAATGAATAATATGTATATAATTTATTATTTTCTGCCATATGCGCTGCTGACTTCCAAGAAATGACGTCATAGATTATTTACATCGACGGCTTTCAGAGAAGTCGTTTATTAATAGCAACGGCTTCCCCACACAAACTTCGCCCGCACGGACGACAAAATAGCTACTTTATTAGTAGGATATATAAATTATTTCATTTTTTCAAGATTTAGTTTACTTATATTCAATAAATAAACATTAATGTGGATCTGTTTGAAAAGCGTATTATCTTTATATCAGAAAACTGCAAAGCCGTTCAAACTATAAGTTTTACTAGGTACTTGATACACAATTCAAAATTGTTTTATCAAAATAAAACTAGTATAGATGAATAGATCTTGCATTCCAAAAATACCTCATTTGTGATTATTTCTTAATTATAAGCGACGTTATGATTTTTTTAGTGAGTTTTTTTTTTTACTATAGGCTATACAAGAAAACAAGTGACCGAATTTTTCAAAATTTAACTTAAAAAAACTGCATATCTTGAGAGTCTTTAAAGACAGAAGGTTCACATTTTCACCACCTATTTTTGCTTATGTAGATGATAATGTGCAAGTGATATATATATATATATATATATATATATATATATATATATATATATATATATATATATATATATATAGTTTTTTTTGTGTATGTTGATTGAAAAAAAATTTTTTCAGCTTACATGACATGTCGCTAAAGCCGAAATCAGAGATATTATACCTTACATCTTAAAAACTATTCAAGCTAGAAGCACTAAATTTTGTAGAAATATAATAGGATGCATAGATTCAGTTTAGAGATGTTAAAAAAAACTTTAATGTTGAAATTATGAAAAATAATATTAAAATATTAAAAAACATGGTGTCAAATCACAAGTAAAATGACAAGATGTTTAAACATCTTGAAGTTAACTTCAAACTTGCACATCTTGTGTTTCTTTAAAGATAGAAGATTCAAATTTTCACCACTTATTTGTGATTATGTATAAATGATAATTCATGTGATACATATTTATTTAATTTTTATGTAGATTAATAAGAATTAGAATTACGATCAAAAGTACTTATTGTAGTAAGTATTTTGTCAGTTTATATGTGCAAGTGCTAATATCGCCTATTTAAAAAACATAAATGTGACTTTAAAAAAAATGGCTAAAAGGTCACCTAAAATCATATTTTTATTGGATTTGAATTAAAACATCAAGATAACAAAGTAAAATTATGGATTGTGTTTCAATTTTATTGATTTATTAAGATTGGAAAAGACTTTTTAAATAGAAAGCTGCCAATAATCTTTAAAATAGTGTAATGTTTACTTCCGGTAAGGTCATGTTTCTAAAAATAGAACGAAAAATACAGCAGCATGCTAACTTTAAAGTAAAATACCTTTCTTCTGAGAGGGGATTTTGCAGAAATAAATCACATTTTTAGACAGTATAAAGGTCAAAGCATATGAATGTATTAGATTTTTTCAGCTACGTTGGGCTTTGGATACCGAAAAAAACAACGTGGCTCGCCTTTTATATAATCTTGTTAAGAAACATGGCTGACACACGGTCAGTTTGAATTAAAATATCTTGAAACTGAGAGTAGATATCTTAAAGAACGTGCACATTTTTAGAGACTAGAACCCACGAAGAATATGAATATATTAGTTTTGTCTGATAAGTTAAATATTTTAAACATAATTAATTTATAAACCGACCTGTTGTTACTCGAGTAAAAAAATCGAACTTAAATAATGCAGATTTTGAAATAACATAAATTTTCATAAAGGTCTAACTTTTCATGAACTAAATTAATTATTGACACATATATTGGGGATAAGCAACAGACACAATCTAGATCGCGATATTGCACCACTTTCGGCCGCTTAAATATGACATCATTTTTAAGGTCATTTCCGGCAATCACAAACCTTATCAGAAATGGGTTTATCAAAGTACCTAGTTTTACGAAAAACTATTCACGATATTTTTTTATAATTGGAGATGACGCTTTTGTGAACATTAAACTTTTAATAGTAATATTTAATAATCTTTTAATATTTGTCTTATGTTGAAATTGATTGTCATTTAATAAGTTTTTTTTTTCTTAAAATGATTTCATTATTGTAAAGTCTTACTGTCATATATGATGTTTATACTGTCATAGGTATCGCGTGGCTGTTATGTGTCAATGCTATGTATGACATCACTATAAAATGCGGTTGTATAATATTTTAATTCAATCGCACTGAATATAACTCATACTGTCACTGGTCACAAATAATAAAATGATTAATCTTTATATTTATTAACAAGATTGTATTATATAATAAACAAAACAAATAATATAACCCATGGGACTATTCTTTGAGCTAAATAAATATCAAACACGATCACTTTAACTCTTCCTCCCTTTAAATACTTCTGTCACATTCTTTATCCAAAACATCATCACACAACTATGACCACAATAAACATCATCACACAACTATGATCCCACTAAACATCATCACACAACTTTGATCCCACTAAACTTCGTCACACAACTATGATCCCACTAAACATCGTCACACAACTATGATCCCACTAAACATCATCACACAACTATGATCCCACTAAACATCATCACACAACTATGATCCCACCAAACTATCCAAACATTTAAGAGCCTAGTTTGGCTCGCGGCTTAATTTTATTAAATAACATGATTATTTATACATTTCTAGCCCACAGAAATATTTTACTGGCTGAAGAACATGCTGGAATTTTTGTTTTTGTAAAACAGTGTAGATAATATTCCTAATGAACATGAAAATGTAGAAAACATTAAATTTTAATATATAATTTTTAGTTATTTCAAGAAATAAGTTCGGGTTGTTTGCCTGTATTCTGTCATGATCATTGGCGATCTTTGAGGTCATTCGTCTTGGATCTGATCAAATACTGAGTTTTAGAGATTATTTATATCTACGCAGCCGCGTGATCCACAGGACGCACACAGCAACAAGAAAAGAACAATCGACACTTATGTAAACAACATTTATAGTTTATTTACATAGAATAAAAAACACTATGCCTTTAAAATGACAAGTTGCTTTATCGGGTACTTTCTTAATAGCACAATATATAACATAAAAAGACCACATGAGTTTGGTCTCTGCCTATACCTGGTGCATGCAGTTCTAAAAATAACTCAGGACGGAGAGTATAGAGCTCTGAATGAGTCATCACATGACTGTCCTGGTTCAAGGAAGTGGCTCAAATCGACCTGACTGTCTTGCAGTCACAGTTCAACTCCCAACTAACTCAAACTCTTACTGAAGTCTCAGCGACCACCTTGGCTTCATATCTCCGACTCAATGCACGTGCAGACTTCCGGTCCTAGCAGAGACATGACATTCACTTCCACTGCGTGTGGGTCAATAACAAGCAAGCGGAGGGATTGATGATAACCCAATTCTCTCCCTTGTCTACTTTGATCCCAGTTGGCGTCAGCTGTCTGCCTAGAGGGTCAATGCCCCTGGTCGTTACAAATAATAGCAAGACCATGTTGAACACCTGTGATAATCTGTGGTAGACCAGACCCTCTTTCTAATATCCCTTGTTACCTTTCTCTGGGTTAATGACGCTTCCTGAAGGAATGAGGAGGATTATACACTGTCACAGAGACTGTGACAGATGCCTCTAATGCATTTTGTTTGCTTTATTTCTTTTTTATTTGAAATCGAACTATCTCATAATTTTGTTTATTTTGGTGACTGATATACTGAATCTTAGGAGAAGCAACATTTATTTTCACTAGTTTCAATTCAGTAATATTTTCTTTTTTTATCTTCATTTTATTCACTATTATTTAATTTAACGTAAAATATGTATAGTATATTATGACTAATCTATCGTTTCAGCACATATTACGCAAGATTTAAACGAGAAATATACTCACATTGGACTGGGAAGGTCTCATGATAAAGGGATAAATGGAATGTATATATACGTTGCAAATTACCTGTAAAGATATAAGATTATTTTAAATATTGATTAAATATCAATTACATGAAAATATTTTCTTTTTTTGTAAAAATTGTGTTACGCTTACACTTATGCCCTTTTGATGCCATATTGTTATATTCAAAAGACTTTCAGTCATTTGTATCATTAAAATTGTTGAATCCAATAATTGCGTTTATTTAAATTGATTCTTAATGTAAATATATACATTTATACATATATATACATTTATTTATCCGTTCCAGTCACCAAAATGCCACCCCAGTTTGTTTTGGGACGTGTTTTTGAATAAGAGAAATGCATTTATAAATAAAAATATCGTATTAAACCATACATAATAAAAGAGAATGTAAAGAAAACAAACCGGTTTTATATATGAATTTAGAACAAATCCTCCACGAACAAATACCCCCAGCGGACAAAACCCCAACGTTTATTATAAAATCTAAATTATCAATATCATTGTGCAATTCATGTAACAGTTGCAGAAGCTGGAGGAACATTCAGCAAGCTAAAGCAAATAAATAGTGTGTGTAGCCATCAACCATGAAGCAAGACGATTGAACGGTAGGGTTGTGCGAAAATTTTTTTTTAATTTTTCTATTTTAATAGCACCACATAGTTGTATTTGCAGCTAACTAACAGCCTTGGTGCTTTAGTAGATCCTATTTTTAAAGGTGCCCCCAAGCATGGTAAAGATTTTACTTTTTTTTAAGAACAAAACCTGCGTCAATTACAGTTCTTTTTTTCTTTTAAAGTAATTTTTTACATAATTAAATGTTTTTATTTGTTTTTATTTTATTTATGTAAGTATTTAGTCACCGAGGTACGTTTGAATGTGTACTTCTAACTTAAAAGTGCTTATTTGAAACATACACACACATAAATTAACAGCAAATATCAAAAATATTTCTAACGTATTTATATTGTTTTGTTAGCAGAGACCAAATATGTCAGCATGTAAAATAAGCACCAGAACTTCAGTGAAATGTCTAGTGTTTGGAAACGTTTTGCCAACCTACATATTACAACTTAGTCAGTTTTATATTAAAGAAAAACAGCAAAAAGGGGCCAACTTTTAACGAAATTGCACAAATTGTAGCATCCGACATCTGCATTATAAGGCAAAAAGCATCCATTCCAACAGTTTCAAATACAAGAATTTTTCCGATTCCGAATCCGGTTATTCCCGATACATGTAAACTGGCGGAACCGGATTTCACCTGATAGTGCAAAATATGGCGGAACAGGATTCCGGACCGGATTCCGGCACACCCCTAATTCAAACGTACCTCAGTGACTAATTACTTACATCAGACTGCAAATATAAACATTTAATTATGCAAAAATAACTTTAAAACAAAAAGAACTATAATTGACGCAGGTTTTGTTCATAAAAAAAAAAGCCAAAATCTTTACCATGCTTAGGGCATCTCTAAAAATAAATAGAATCTACTAGAACTTGGCAATGATGTTAGTTAGCTCCAAATACAACCATGCGTTGCTATTAAAATAGAAATTAATTTTTTTTTCTGCACCACCCTATTGAACGGCCTTGCAACTTTCGATTGAGAATGAATTGGCGAAGTTATTAACGATTTTGCTTTTAGCCAAATCAAGGGAGAGTTTGTTTTTAAAAACAGTAAATACAAATACAATTATTGTATTTTAATTTAAACAATAAACTTAAAATACAATTGTTTTCAAATAACAACTGAATAAAAACCATACCTTGTATGATGTATCTGTCTAACTTATCTAATGTAAGTACAAAGTATATGATCTGTGATTTTTTTTAATTCTCATAACCTAAAGATACTTTAGAAGTTTATTCCAGGCGCCCGTGACAGCCTTGCCTAGGGCCCGAAATTTCTGTCGGCGGGCCTATATATTATATATATATATATATATATATATATATATATATATATATATATATATATATATATATATATATTAGGGTGGTCCAAAATAAAGAGGAAAAAAAAATTTTTTTTTATTTTCTTTGATTTAAACCCCACATTTGATTACCACAAAAAAAAGTACTCAGAAAATATAAAATTTCATAATTTTCAGATGAAATTTAAAGATTGCACAAGCTCTTTGAAAATTTAGGTATGTTCTCCATTTACTACATTTTATCCCGAATATAGATGAACCTGAATAAAGTCTGTTCTGTCCAAAGAAGTTTCTGCAGCATTAGATAGATCACAAGTTAGTGATCGTACAGCAGTCCATTTATTAGCTGCTACAGCTCAATCTCTTGGTCATGATGTTAGTGACATGACATTAAGTCGATGTACAGCGTGTGAGAGCTGAGATTAGAAAAAAAAAAACAACACATAAAGTTAAAGAATTGTTTGCTCCACAAGTACCATTAACTGTACATTGGGATGGAAAATTGCTTCCAGATCTCACAGCCAGGGAGAATGTTGAGAGATTGCCAGTGATTGTAACAGGACTGCAAATAGAGTGCTTGCTAGGTTACCAAAATTGGCTTCAGGGACAAGTGACAGCTCAAGCTATAGTTGAATGTCTGAAAGACTGGGAAATTTGTGAAAAAGTAGTAGCATTAAGTTTTGACACAACAGCAAGTAACTGGGGATTCCAAATGGGCATGTATTTTAATTGAAAAGCTGCTTGAAATAAGTCGTCTTCATCCTGCTTGCCGCCACCAAATGATGGAAATTGTTCTGGAAAAAGTGTTCACCGCATTGAAGATAAGTGAGCCCTCATCTGGACCTGATATTTCACTTTTCAAACGATTTAAAGAGCAGTGGAATTTTGTGGAGAAGGGATCCTAAGATACTGCAGATGGTATGACTGAAGTAGAGTTTTTTTCAAAGAGAGCACATTACAGTTTGAAAATGACAATCTTCAAATTCGTCACCCACGAGATGATTACAGAGAATTTTCGGAACTGGCTGTCATATTTCTTGGAGGAACACCACCACGTGGGATTCATTTCATGCTCCAGGAGCAGTACAGAGCACGTTGGATGGCAATAATAATTTATTGCTACAAGATGTGGATGTTTAAGCAGCTTGCTGAACCCTTCTTGAAGAACAAGGACTGTTTCAGTTCCTCTGTTTTGTTTCCAGTACCTATATGAAACTGTGGTTTGAAGCCCCACAGCCAGCAAGGGCGCCATTAAATGACCTACAATTTCTGAAGGATTTAGAAAAATAAGCAACCTCGTTAATTCAGTTATTGGAAAAGCAGCAAAAAAGCTTTCAGTCGACATTTATTGTATCTAATTGAAATTACAGTGGGCCTCGCTTTTTTTTTTTTTGATAAAAAATATTGACCCCAAGCAAAGTGTTCAGATGCTTAAAAATATGCAAGAAAAACCTGGATCTACAAATCGAGCTCAGCGTCTTGATTCCAATGGATTCTATGCAGACCAGCCCATCAGCTTTTTGTTACAAACATTACAGCGTTATTTTTCTCCATTCTTGGTTTGCCACATTCATTCCTGGAGATGTCCCCTGAAACATGGAGCAGCAACAATGAATACAAACATGCAGAAAAGGTTGTAACCAATTTGAAAGTTGTTAATGACACAATGGAAAGAGGAGTGAAACTGATTCAGGATTTCAGTGAAGTATTATGCAGAAAAGAAGACCAGAAGCAATTCTTACTTCAGGTGGTGAAAGAACACCGACGATTATATCCGGATGCAAAGAAGACCACAGTGGTTACTGGACTAGCAAAAAGCAGTCAGTGTATATGACGTTAAAATAGTAAACACTTTGCTTTGTTGCATTCAATTTTTTTATTTGTTTTGATGTTGTTATTTCTTGTTTAACACTAAACAATTAACATAAACCATTAAATTACTATTTAGTACCAAATCAGTGTTTTCATTGCCTTTGCAACCCCTGAGTATTTCACGATTGTATTCTTTTTTCAGAAAACACTTTTTTTTTCCTGGCAGAACACAATGCAGGCCTTAAATTTAGAAAAATCGAAAAAAAAATTTTTGGACTAATTCCTAATATATATATAGCAATCCTAGTAAAATGTAAAAAATGTTTCAGGAAGGTAAATTTAACCTTCTCAGCCTTTTGCTTAAGACCAAAGTATAGTATCTGCTTTTAATGGATCTTAGCCTTTGGTTAACCTGGTCTGTGGATGTAATATAAACATTTGGTATAGATTCCAACTTCAACTGGTAAATTTTATTCAGCTGTTTTATGGGATGAATGTTTTCACTCCTTTGTATGCTATCTGGAATAAAATTAACTTTAGATGTTATACTTCTTCAATTAAGTAAGTCATTGCTTACATCTTTGTCATATTCTTTGCAGAACATTTCTTTTCCAGATCGTTTCGATTTCGAAATAACCACAGAAAATTGAAAGAATTGTTAATATCCCTTGCCAATTGAAAACGCTCTATTAAACCACATATAACTATATCAATAAGCTTATAGAACACGTTTACTTTAAAATCATCATCCACATCATGTGCACTCTCTTAAGGCATTTGTTGACTTTCATCATAAAAAAGTTTTCTTGCCGTTTTTTGGTGTTTTTCGGGAAGTTCTGTTTTACATGGCAAGTCAGACGACATAGCTGCTGGCGTTATTTTGGCTTCTGCTAGCAATAGATCCCATTTATCACGTAGATCCTTCAGCTCTCCAAGCAGACTGTCAATGTTTTCTACTTCTACATCAAGTGTGGCTTCTCTGGTTGGAATAACTTTGTTTCAATTGTTTATAGCAACTAGTGATTTTGAACCATATTGAATCCATTAAAACACACTTGAATAATTGCATATAATGCTCAATTCCTTGCACGAGTCTACTTCTTCTGATGACAAATTTATATCTTTACATTTAATAATTGCGTGTTTGATAATGGTGGTGCTTTGCAGTAGGTTTCACACTTTCCACACGTGCCTACCATCTAGTTTGAGAAAGATTATGCAGTGCATATCCAGTTAATCTTTGTGGAATTTCCCATCGTTGATGACTGTGCTCAAAGAAATTATACAATTTTTGAACTATTCCAAAAAAGTTATAACGTCAAGACAACATTCTGCATCATGCATACCGCACAAATTTAAACTATGCGCGCCACAAATTATTCATTACTTATGAACAGGAAGTCTCAAGAGATTTGTTTCGGAGAGTATCACAGAATATTTTGGTATTTTGTGATCTCTCCTTCCTGCTCTGAGAGACATACCATGATCCACGGGGGATGGATCATAGGGGTTCTCTAGTCAGGAAAAAAAACCCATTACTTGCGAGGGTGGTGGTACTGTGGTCAATGAGGACTATCCGAGACCGCAGTATTCACAGCTGGCGGTGGTGACGGATGTGGTCGGCACACAACACCCTTCCACTCCGTCCCACTCAAGCACACCTGCGCAGCTTGCCATTTCCGGCTGAGGGTACAGGCACACTACACCCTCCCCTCTGTCCGAGTGGCAGGAAAAACCCCTTTCCTTGCCATTCTGGCCGACCGGCAGTACACACACCCTGCTGGTCTGGCCGGTTTGGCAAGGATTAAAACCCATCTTTCTGCCATCCCTGCAGATGATAGCGGGCACACTCACCCCGCCGCTCTGTAGGCATGGCAGACGTGCATCAACGCCGCCAACAATGTTGGTGTGGTAGGCACACTACACCCTACCATGCTGGCAATGGCGGCGTAAAAAAAAAAAAAAAGAAAAAAAAAAAAAAAAAAAAGTCTCAAGAGGCGAGCAGTTCTGTAAGTTTACTTTTTTCCTGACACCAGAGTAAATTGTCATAAATACATAGTTAAAATCAAATCATTCCAAAGCTTTTGTGTGTGTCTTAAAAAGTAACGACAAATGGTGAAATTGTTTTATCAGGATTCAGTGAAGTTTACTGAAGCAAGCAACGATTGCAAGGATTTAGCTTACCCTGAAATTGTACCTGGAAAAATATTGTTTATTAAGGTAATGTTGCAATTATATTAATGCTAAAACATGACTGCTATTATGAGGTTATTCATGAACATTGTTTAGAAGTGATATCAAATTTATTTGAACTGTTATCTAGTTATACATTACTACAATTATTAGTGTCAAAGATTGTATTGACCATTTTAATCTATTCACTGTGTGAAATCAAACTTTTCAAAAACTTTTGAAAACGTCTTTGAAACTCTAAATGTTCAATTTTTCTCTTAAGAATTGTGGGATTATTTTGCCTTGATTAAATGTGTTTTTTAACTTTTGTATTATTGTTCAACAATGCATGATTTTGTAAAAAAACAAAAAAAAAAAACAACTACTATTAAAACTTATTTTTTCCTTTTAAAAACTGTATATACAAATTTATTGCTAATTACAGCTAACTCTGAATATGTTTGATTTTCTTGTTGTAGATGGAATGCTGTGATGGTAGAACACTGAGAAATGCTATTGATGAAGGACTTTACAGTGATATGGAAAGAGTTTGGAGATTTTTTAGAGAAATTGTTGAAGGACTGATTCATATACATGAAAAGGTTTCACTTCCTTAAAAGTTATGAACTCATTAGTTAGATGTTAAAACCTAATTAAACATAAGAATTTGCTCCTACCCACAGTAAATGCTTTTTAGGCATTGCACTTTGGGTGACAAGGATATAAACAAGATTAAAACAATTCATTAAACTTAAAATAATGAAAATTAAATCTCCCCTTTTGGCACATGTATTTATCTTGGAAATTATGTATACACTTTTTTATAGAGGTCATAGCAGACACCAATTTCATTAAAATGGAGATATTGCTAGTGTTTTAGAATGAAAGGCACTTTTCATGCCATCGCTACGTTATTGTTTTTTTGACTACCAAAATGTGTGCTTTAGTAGGAAATGAAGGGGAAAAAAATGGGATCCAGGTCACCTCTCAATAAAAAGATCAATTATTCTCTCTTTGCAATTACAGGTAAAAAATTTTGTGGGGATACATATTTTTTTAATTAAACATACTAATGAGAAAAATGAAAATAACTTTAAAATGCTGTAATTTTGCTAAAATCAAGATTTTTTTCACAAAATTGGGCAGTTTTAATATAGTTTATAAAAAAATCAGAGAGGTACATTAATGGGAAATATTGGTGTGCATACCAGTCCAAAAAGTAAATAAATCTTAATGGTGCATTATGTTTTTTTTTTTTTTTTTGGGTTCTATTTTGCACTCAATATCATATGGGGATATAGGTTTATATTTTAGTCATACCCCTACTATTGACTGATCACTGAGTGCAATGACTTGTGCTAGTGCGTATATCAATGTTTTAATTGCGAGGACAATATACAACTGTTACTATAACCAGAATAAAACGAAAGAAAGAATGTATAATGTTGACACATGAAAGAAAGAACTAAACAAGATAAAAAAAATTAAAGCTGACGATAAAAATTTTGCTTTGAACGTTTGAAAATTGCTATGCAGTTAGATCAAAGAGTGTCATTTTACAAGATATTTTTTTTTAATTTGTTCATGCTCATGTATTTATATTCAATTAATTGTTTTTAACCACCCAAAATTGTATTGTTTGATGAACTCAGCATATAATTTAATAATATAATATGTGTTAATTAAATGATAATTGTTTTATTACACAGATTTCAATTTTAATTATATTATGCAGTTTTAGAATTTTATACCATTCAATTAATTATTTTTAATGAAATGTAGTAAACACTAAAATAAGGAATTAATAAATAAAAACAATATATAAATATAAATAAGTTACTGATAGATCGATAAAAATGAAATAAAGTTTTCTTTTCTGTCGTTCATTAAAACATTGAACAAATGGTTGATAGTAAGAAAGTAAATGAATGAAAGAGTATAAGAATAACATTTATAGACATCGGCGCGCAAAGCAAGAACCTCAAAAGAAAATTTAATTTTTCCTTCAACTTGCCGACAGTGGTTGGATTGGTGGGGAGGTGGGTGGTGTTAATATTGCTAGGGTTGATGGCTATGATTACTAGTAGTGATTTAACGTTTGTAGATTACTCTTAGAACAAAGTATTAAAATTGCTATTGTTTTTCTGCAAATGGCTAATAGTGGCAATAGAAAAGTATCGGTATCGAGTATCGAAAATTTTTCGCTTAAAATGTATCTGTGATACAGAAATCAAAACTTGATACAAAAAGGATCGGCAATACAGCAACCAATACTAAAAAAGTATTGCCGATACTGTATTGGCCGATATCGATACTTTGATACTAACAACCCTGATTATAATACATGTATATGTTAATTTACCTAAGACATATGTTGTTATTTAAACATAAATTGAGATAGAAATTAAAAAAAAATTACATTAATTTTATTTTCAGAGTATTATTCAGAGTATTTTATTACCTACATTCTTTGATGGTAAGGATGAATTTTGATTTATTGATGATTTTAAAGACACTGCCAGAATCTCATATATATATAAATTCATTTCCCCTCTGTTTTTTATTTCAGAAAGCTGATATTTATAGTCTTGGGATAATTTTCTTTGAAATGTGCTACCGAAATTTTCCTACAGGACAAGAAAGAGCAGTTGTGTTAACTAAATTAAGACTTTCATCCATAACACTCCCTGATGATTTCAATAATCTTGAAAAGACAAAGGAAGTGGGTATCATACTTTATACTGTTAAATTTGAGCTATGATACTGGTTTCATCTTATCTGGATGTTAAACATTTATATGGATAATTTTACTTGTACATTTACTTTTTCTCAGGTTACTATTATTAAGCATCTCTTGAGACATAACCCACGTGAAAGACCGACATCCAGAGAGATATTAAATGCATATGTCTCACCTTTACCCCAAACAGTTTTATTAGAGGAAAAAGTCACTGATCTTTTAAAATGTTCTTTCGCTAATCCAGGATCACAGACTTATAAGCTGTTCATGGAAGCTTTCTTTAATCATGACATGACTGAATCCCAATTATTATTCTTTGATTATCACTTATATGAAGTAAGTTTTTTCTTACATCCTTCTATTAAACATAGGCAGCTTGCCAGGTCTTATTTTCATTTATCACACATTTATCTTGAAATACTAGAAAAAAAATTTCCTTTTTTTTTTTTATAAAAAAATCAGACCATGGGCAATATATACTTGTTACTTAGTTTCAAAAAACATTAAAGTAACAAGTATTTTTTTTTTTAAACTGCTAAAACAAGGATAATTCAATATATTTATACATATATTACATATTGAATTATAAGACAATTTTAAACGGAGTATAATTTTATTTAAATGCTCCTATAAAAGAATTAAATTGTCTTGTTAAATTTTATTACTGATATATGAACTAAGTAATCTTTTTAAAGCAAACATATCTTTAAAAAATTGATAAATAAACATAAGTATATGTATCTTTTTCATCTACATACTTACAGTATTAAATATCACTGCCTTATGTTAGGAGTCAGATTCAGTATTTTTGCTGCATGTGGTTCCTAGCAGTAGGAACAATTATGGTGATTCTGAAAATTTAATGTTTGTTGGAAGATTTTATTTAAAATTTTTTCAGTGATCCAAATATTTGATGATTCTGATAGCTGGTTTTCAGATAATTTTTTGTTATTATGCTTTGAAAATATTTTTAATGAATCTCTCTATTTGATTTGTTGTTATACATGTATTTAGTTCTATTTTTTAATATAAAAATGTTTTACTCCAGTTAATTGTCTCCTAACACTTTTATTTTGTTTACTGTGAAACAAAATACTGAACTGTCTATTCTTTTTCTAATGCTATTTCTGTAGTGTGTTCACTACAATACATCCCACACTTTCTTAAAATACTTTTCTTGAGAGAGATATGGCATAATGCAATTTTTGCTATATAGCAATTATTAGGATAGCTTTAATAAAGCCTTTATTATTTATAATTATTTTTATATATATTTTTTTTTTTTGGATTAAGATGCATTAGGTAAAATTTAAACTAAGTTTCTCATAATGTTTATAAAATCTAACATAACTATTTAAATATATGTGTTGACATTTTTTAGTTAATCTTTAGGTTAGAGACAGTTAGTTGATTTTTCCTTGCACATTTTGAGTTTATATAATAATTTCACTATCTAGTGCTGTTTGGTGGGGATTTTTGGGAAGTTGCAGCAGGCAGCCTCTGTGTTTGAAATCAATCTATTATTTAGGTTTTGTGCAAATTCTCAATATTTTTATTTCAGAAAATAATGACACCTCAGGTTTCGCTTCTTTACCAAAAATTAACAACAAATCTTAAAAAGGTTTTCATTAAACTTGGAGCGAAAAATATACCCCTTCCTTTATTTATGCCAAAGTGTGATGTTTATGATGATAAACATGTAGTGCAGCTAGTTAATAAAAAAGGAGGAATACTTACATTGTCTATGGATCAGAGGGTAAGTCTAATGAAAGTGAAATAAAAATAAAATTTAATACTTTATTTATCTGTTGTTATTAATTTAACAAAAGCATTTTTTTTTCCTTAAAGGTACCCTTCGCTCGCTTTGTTGGGCAAAAACAAGTTAGATATTTAAAAAGGTTTGCCATTGAAAAAGTGTTTAGAGAAAATTGTTATACATCTGATGCTTCTATAATTATACCCCCATCAGAGTGTACGGAATGCGCTTTTGATATAATCTCACCTTGTGACAGGTGAATACAACATTCATTTTTTTTATTATGCCTTAATTGAAATACAGTGAAATGGTGCTATAATGAACATTTTTTTTCCTGTCTTTTTTGTGCATTTTGTTCATTATGGGTATGATATAAGATATATGTACTTAAGTAATTTTACCAACATAATCCCAAATAATTTTTGTTAATGTTTAAGTTAAACTGTAACTGTATTTAACAAGATGTTTTCTCTTCCTTAAATATTTTACTGTACAAAATTAGCATATTAGCATTAAAATTTCGTATGCATCGTGAATACCGTCTAAAGAATTAAATACATGTATAGTAAGAATAAACAAAATTTTAAACATGATACATTTTTTAAAATTACACATATCATTTAGAAAAAATGTTTTACTTTGCCAAATTTTCAAATAAATGTATACATAAATAAGTAAATTTAAAAAGTCCTTCTCCTCAGTATTTTAAAACCTGATTTCTATTCTCTGAATATTTCTGATTAAATATTTTTATACCATCTTCGCAAATTAGGATAAATAATTTCCCTAATCTAAACAATATATCACCATTTATTAAACTATAATGTTAAGTACCATCTTTGCAAAATGCTATAGTCAGTTTCCATGAAAAAATCCCTACCCCAAGCAATACCGGTACAATCACAGTTAACTGAAGCTATACCATAACTATCAATCACAAAAATACTTCCTCTATGGCACATTACTTGGCTAGTAATACTGTCTGTAATTTTAAACCTTGACCATCCCCCCTACTCCACAGCAGCATACATCTCAGTTTAGAAAAGTAACGTAATTTTGGTATGTGTTATTTGACTTAATACTTTCTTTTTTATTTAATATCCCCTTTCCCGCAGGCGCTTTTTTTTACCATTTCTTAACTGTGTGTCAACACTTATGCTTAACATAATTGATTTTTTTCCCCCTTGCAATCAGGGCTGGATTTACCGATATGTTGTGTAGTATACAAAAGTAAAAAAATAAGGCCTCCAATTTTTGTTGGCCTAGGGCCCCTAAAATTGTAAATCTGGCTCTGCTTGCATTGAACGGTACCAAATATGCTTTCCTCCCCCCCTCCGTTAGATGCTTATCATTTTGCTCAAGGTCATTCTCAAAGTATGTTAAATAAATTGTATTTTTTCCCTGCTGAACTTAAATTGACCTCATCGCTTGGTCTGTAACATTGCTTGATATGTCCCCACCTCCACCTACACTGCTCATTATCTGTTTTTCTTATGTAGAACTCAAGCCGACATTTAAAAACATTTCTAATATAGGAAAAAATATTGGCGAAAGGCTTTTTTATGCTAAAGGCTATTTTTTCCGAATTACTGAAAGTAAGAAATTTGTTACAATGAATTTTTTTAACATATGTTATACATGTAAGAGCAAAAAGGAAGGGACCATAAAATATTTCACTGTAAAAAAAAATTGTTACACTGGCTTTCGTAATAATGACTTTTCACTGTAGTTATGTATTTCTTTTGAGCTTCATATAAATAAATTATTCTCATAGCCTGATTCCAGATGCTGAAATTCTATGTGCAGTTCAAGAAATAGTTAACAGTTTAAATGTCAAAATGAAGGTAAATATTCAGATACAGTTTTAACCTCCATTTCTAAAATTATTCCATCATGTCTCCACAAACTCCATTTAATATAACTGATTTTTAAATTAATACATTTATTTTAAAGCAAAATGTTTAATTTTTGAAAGCTGTTGTATTTTTTTTAAAAAAGAGAGAAAAGCTTAAAATTATTCAAAAAAGGGAAAAAAATCACATGTTTACACTTGAGCTTCTTCCAAAGATAAACCTTGTGCCTAGTATAAAGGTGGAAAATATACTGGTAAAAAGTATTTAAAAAAAAAGCCACTCAATGTGCCGGGCATTCATATTCTAAAGCATATTCCAAAGGGTTCTTTTTGCAAACATTTTTGGTTGTCTTTTTCTCCTAATGTGCATCCTTTATTAGGCTTGTAAAACAAATGATTTTTTGGGGAAATAGGGAAAAAAATGTGTGAATTAAATCATGACAGTCATGGTGCCAAATGCAATATCTTTCTTTTAAATAAAAATAAATATTTGAGGCATGATTCATTTTAAATTTGTCTCACTAGATAACCCAAATAGACAATTTGACTATTTTTTGCAAATAAAAAATAAATTTCTCAGTGTCTCTTTAAAGTCTACCAATAAAATTTATTGTACTATTGGAACCTATATAGTAATCTAAATAGTCTTTTGTAAAAAGCAAGTTTTTGAACCTCATCTTTATTTTAATAATCGGATCATTATACATTTTTTTTTCCAGATGGGAAAACTGAAATTAGATGTCTAAATAAACCACATGTCACTTTTAAAAGCTTTGCTTTTGCATTATGGTATACTAGATAAAGATCACAATAGAGTTTTGACTGCTCTTTCAGAAGTAAGTTACATATAAAATTTACTTAAAAATTATTTTTTTGTTATATATTAAAAAAAAAAGTTCCCTTAGCCCTAACGGACCATTAGATTTAGTGTAGATGAAGTGTAGAATTCATCTGTTTCTATAACCTCGGCATATAAAGGGATTGTGTGGTTAGCACAACGCCCAGCAGCCTTTACTTCCCCAACTTAAGTCAGGTACCCATTTAAAGCTGGGTGGACTTGTGGGACGACTTTGAAACACATTTCACCTGGAAAAATTCCCATGGTTCTCAATGAGGATCGAACCCAGGACTCTTAGGTTGACAGTCAAGTGTCTACACCACTCGGCCACCCGTCCCACTTTAGATATTAACTAATTTTTTCTATTAACAACTTATTTTTCTAAAGTTTATTTTCAAAGAACCAAATAAGAATAAAGGAAACTAGTGCTCATTTATATCAGTAATACCCATTTAATGCCTTTGAGAAAAAGTGAGAGGGAACTGTTATGAACATTATTTTATGCATTAATTAAAAAATATATGTACTAATCATTAATACCTAATGTATTAATATTAAATGTATATCTAAATTGCACTAAATTTTATTCATTCTTGGGTAAAGTAACATTAGATTTTGTATTATTTTGTATTAAATATGTTGAATTTGTTGATACATGTATTTTTAAAACAATTTTATAACTTTTTTGTTGATTCTGAGAACAATACGTTTATCGAATCACTGAAGTTTTTTTTTTTTTTAAATGTATATTTTTTAACTGATAAAAATCTTTTAACCCTATCAGTATTTCACATCCCCCTCCCTCCAAACTTAAGACAGTTATAAATCAAGTGAAGTGTAGTTTTTAAAAATATTAAATTCTCAGGACATGCACTGGATTGTCTTTTGACTTAAAACCATCAAGTGTCCACCAAATGTGGAACACTCACCAAAACTTCTAGAAAGTTTTTTTTTCCTAACCCAAATGTGTCATCAGATGCACACTAACAATTGTGTTTTTTAAGCTTTTTATTATCAGCTTATACAAAAAAAAACTTAGTCATAGTTAATTAAATAAATTATCATTCCAGATTGTTAAAATTAATGCACGAAGACTTGAAAATCGTAGAATATTTAACAAAATGGACTAAAAAATATATATGATTAAGGTTTCTTTTCCAGGTTTCTAGAATGAAAGATGTGCCTAATTTTTTTTTAGATTCCATTTTAAATTTGTAAATTAAATTCAGCTCCTTTAATATTTAGCTGAAATTTATTTCTAATACAATATTTAATCCTTAATGTGCTTTACTCTGCTATCAATTTGAACATTACAAATAGTTATAACCATAGATGGAGTACTTGGTACTTGTTTTACCAGGTACCTATTAATGAGTACTTCTCAAGTAGATTTTTGAGGCACTTGTAATAGCACCCTGGGTACTTTGCAATCATAGTGTTACTTGTGATTTAAAACTGTGTGTCATTGTACTTGCACCTTTGGAACTTGTACTTGCATGGTCAGTACTTGGAAATCTCTGGTGATGACTTAAGATGGCAAGAATAATGATTTAAATCAAGGATTGATTTTGAAAATGTTTTACATGAGTGCTTGGATGTGGCTGCTCACAAGAAACTTACCTGTGTTTCAATTTGGATTGCTTGAAATGTCCAAAAAAAATCAACTTACATGAAATATTTAGCAGGAATACAGAGTTACATTTATTACTGGATTCCTAAATCAGATGGAATAGTTTTAAAAATATCTGTTGGAGTGATTATATCAATATAAGTGCATCAGTATTAAAAAAATCTCATTTACTGCTTTTCATATGGCCATTTTTAGCTTTGGCAAAAAGTTTCTGTAATTTGTGATATTCTTCTGTAGCTTTTACCATCAAAACATTTCAACAGAGAGTCACCTTAGCAGAATGATTTTTCTCTTTGATTTGAACTTACAAGATCAGGAGTGCCAAGGATGAGGTCAATGAGATCTGTATCTCAGGTTTTTATGTAGCTATAAATGCTACAAAGAGCAGAACCCTAGTTAATTTTAATAAGATTTAGTTGTAAAAGAATAGAAAAAAAACTTATTCATTGGGTACCACAGTAAAAAAAAATTTAAGAAGTCATTCAGTGGTTGCTTGTTTAGAAAGAAGGAAAGAGAACTTAATTTGGCTTGTATGATACCCCAGTTATGAAAAGAATTATGACACTTTTACACCTTCCCCGTTTCATAAGACTTAGAAGCTTTCTAGCTTTTTTGTTTTATAAATCAAAGCGAATGTTAGATTGGCTTTGTGAAATACCTACTGCTACTAGTAGGACAGTTGACCTGAGAGTCCAGGGTTTGATCCTAGGTCCTGGTAAAAGGTGGTTAAAGTCCCTAAAGTCCAGCCAGATTTAAATGGTTACCTGACTTAAGTTAAGGGGAAGTAAAGATGGCTGGGCGTTGAATTAGCCTAAGAATCCCTTTTTTATGCCATGGTTACATAAGCAGATGAATTCTTTACACTTTATCTGATGGTCCATCTTCATATTCTAGATAAAAAAACTTGATGCAACTATTGAAAAAATGAGGTTGTTAGGAACAAAACCATTGTTATTTAATGAAGGAAACACATTAAAACACCTTTGATAAGAATGAATTAAAAACCTTTGCGTAAAATACTCATCAATAGAATCGGAAAGGACACTTTCTTCTGCATAAATTATTTAGATGACAAGCTAGCCTTGCAGTAAAGTGTGTGACTCCTTTCTAGAAGATTTTAGTAATGCATCTACATTTGAACATATGATCTTATACTAAGTGTTGTGTTAGTTTTTCAGGCTGGTCTAATGGTATGTTAAAATTTTACAACAGCTACGGTCTTATTTGCTACACTATATATCAACGACTATAATTGGTTTGTAAGCATAAAAGAACTAATGGCTTCTAAAACATGAAAAGATAATATGTACAAAAATATAAACTTCTTTATCTAACATTTTCTTCAAGTTTACTTATGTAAATGTCAACTACTAGCGACTACACTACATCTAACTACTAGGACTGTCGATACCAAACTAACTAAGTCTGACTCCTAAGCCTGTTAGCGCTGTTGTAACTGTCCAAGATAAAAAACTAGCATCTTGTCCAAAATATAAAGTCAAGCTACGGTCAGGGGGTGGGACAGCCGGTACCTAAAATGACCCTAAAAAATATTTGGACTCTTGGTAAATAGATTCAGCGGTGAACTTGGGTTGAGAACCTGATCTGTTCTATTGTTGTGTGGAATGGTCAGTTAGGATGGAGCATTCACATAGGAAAGGGTTAGGGTATGAAAGTGTCACCTGGGAAAGATAAATGGGGGTGATGAAGGACGGGGTAAATCCTACTTGTCATACTAAGCTTTGCTCAATACTATTGTTTTTTTAGGAAAATTTTAGGCTTTTTAGTTGTTCCTATGCAAGTAAATTTGTCTTTCTCATTCTATCACTATCTCTTATCTCTATTTTTTATAAATTTACTTTGTGTTTTTTCTATATAGATAAAAATTAATTCATTTTTTTTTCAAGGAAGACTTATTTCCTAAAGCTCAATTCTTTGAAGAATTTTGTAAGGAGAACAAATTTACACGGGAGTTATTAACTAATCTGTTAAATGACCTTAGGATCAAGGGATCAAAGCGTGAGGTGAAATTAAGACTGAAACATTTATTTGATTCAAGTGTTGCAGAGGTAATGGTGTTAATTAAATTTATGAATTTAGCTCCAAATTACAACCAACTTTTAGCTCTTTAGTCCTTATTAAATAATGTCTCTCCAGCTTATCAGTTGAACTTGATAGTCTAAACCTAGGTCAGACTGACCACTCGTTTTTAGCACCTCATACTTCCTCTCTCTATGCTACGTTTTTGGTATTTGGCTACTTTTATCTATTAAAAGAAGTATGAATATTAGTTTATTTAAAGCAGTACAGTAAACTTTTAAAGCAGTACAGTAAACTTTTAAAGTGTACTTTCCTTAGTCCAGGAAGGTATGAAGGTGTTTTTTTTTTTTTTAAGAAAGTAAAGGGAGGTTAATGTTTATTTAGAAAAATTTAATAGTTATATGAATGAAGCCTAGATGATATGCTTTTAGATGGAAAAAGATTTTAGGAATGATTAATTTTCAGGAAGAAATTCCTTTAAAATTTAAGGAAACAAAGTAAGTGAAATTTTGTAAACATATAGTAGACAAATAGCCCCACCCCCCCTTCACCACTTCTTCCCTTTAACAATAAAAATGCCCACCTGGCCACAAGTTGGGAACATTGCTGTAGTTCTGTAAGTCAGTTTTGTAAATGACAGATTTTTGCTTTAAAATTGCCATAGAATGATTTAAGATTGGCCTGCATCAATTAATGCTTTAAAAGAATCTATTATTATTATTTAAATTATGTTTACAGTACTATTAAACTTATGAATGATTTTCTGAAATTGTTAACCAGTATTGTAAAATGTTACAGAAAGCGTCTAATTGTTTAATTGATGTAAAGTTGTTGTTTTTTCAGGTCAAAATACTTGCTGAGAAAGCTTGGAATGATTTGGAACTAATTAGGTCTTATGCAGCTCACTTAGGCTTTAAATTACAGGTAGAAATAGATCAGTAAGCTTAAATAAACCTAAATATTCCTGCAAAAAAGTTTGATTAAAAAAAAACAATTTGGCCACTTTTGTAATTCTATTAGTTTATATAGAAAAAAATCTTCAGTTGGATTGAACTTGTTGTCATTTTACATGACATAATAACCACATTAAAATTTTTTTTTCAATAACTTGCAATGTTACCTTGTTATCTACAAGCCTATTGATATTTTCTTATCTAGCTTTTTTCTTTTGTATTTAAGGTAAAAGCATAGTATTTATGGAATATTAAAAAATTAGCACTATAAAGCTCAGAAAAAACTTCTGGGATAATATTTACTGGCAGTCTGCCTCAGCTTTTAACAGGAATTTAGAGGGCTACATGACACTTAAAACATTTCTGCTTATACCTGATACCATTTTCCTTTTTGTTAGGGTAAAGAATTTAGTGTTAAAAATAAAAACAGTGCTTTTTACAGGGTGGCCCAAAAGCAGGTAGACTATTTGAAATAAAAAATATTATCAAGTAAAAAGTTAGCTTTACAGAATAAGATAAACTACAATTAGCAAGGAAAAAGCTGTTTATGTAAGTTACATATATACTCTGAGGAATGTTTTATATTGGTATCACTAAGCAAGTAACTTCAATCATATAAAAGGTAGTTTAATAACTGAAAACCTACTTTTGGGCAACACTGTATAAAGTTAAAATTTTAAAAAATGTTTACAAATTTTTTTTATTACATTTGATTAATAATTGTGATGATGTCCACCTACTATACACTTGTTGACAGAAGTGGTCTATTTTTAGTCTTATAATATATTTAAAAAAATAAACAATTATTTTTTTTTATGCGTTAACAGACAACCTACAAAAGTTAACATTTATAATTATATAGATTCAAATTTAACCATTATATGAATGATATTTAATCTTTCTTTGTGTATTTTTCTATTTCTTCACATTTTAATCAATTTAATAACATATATATATATATATATAATTTTTTTTTCCAGATAACCCACTTTGTGGGTCTTATATTGAACCCAATTATGTATTCAGGTATTATTTTTCAAGTGTTGGATAAAACTTTATGGTCACACACAATAGCTCTTGGCGGTCGTTATGACAATCTGGTTGGTTGTTAGTTTCTTGTAATTTTTTTTATTCTTATTTTCTAACAAAATTAATCAATGCTACACTTTTTAACACTGTTTTCTCACTGTCATGTAAAGATTGAAAAATGTTCAATCCACAATGGAGACAAGAAAACTGGTGGAGTTGGCATAAGTTTACAACTTGAAAAACTAGCTTTGACTTTGGCACAGTATGAACAGGTATTTATTTTCTGGAAAAAAATTCAAAATATGAAAAGTAAGTAATTGTTTACACTTACAATATATTATTCTTTTGTATATTTTCCAGAATCTTAAACTTTGTGATGTTGTGCTGGTTATAGTCAATGAGGATACATCTGTTATTAAAAAAACTCTTGCAACCTGTAAAACCTTAAGAGAAATTGGATTTCAAATGGAAATTATCAAAGTTCAACAGGTCTGTATATATATATATTATAATTGTTTAAATATAAATTTCTTAGATCACAAAAACTTTTCGACATTATCAGTTTTTAAATCAGAAAAGCGATTTAAATTTTTTGTTTATTAAATTTAGAACCAGTCCAGTCTACTTGAAGAAATTTTTCACCATAACATTTGTGCTTTGCCAGAGTTTATTTTAATCGATGCAGCATTTCCAACGGTGAAAGTAAGTACACCTAAACTCCACATTTACATTTGATTATCTGGGTAAAATGTAAATTCTACCTAAAAAATGTTAAATCAGGCCTGGAAAACTTTTTGAATCACAAGCCACAATGGGTTCCTAAAATGACAGAAAAGCCAGACCAATAGTACAGTTGTTGGATGAAGGGTTAATATAACTAATACATGTATTAATTAAATGTAAACATTATAACATTAAATGTTTTAGAGCGAGGATAGATTAAACAGCCAGATGGCCAGTCCCTTGCCTGCAGGCCATAGTTTACCCCACCCCTGGTTACATTAAATTGTTTCCATGTTTTTGAATATTATAAATTCAAACATCTTTTCTATGCCTTGCAAATTTTTGTTTCTTTGCTCTTTCTTCTAATATTGTTTACTATTTTTCATGTAGTTTGCTTTGGTCATTTTTTTCTTTTGGTAACTCTTTTAAAACTCCCTAAGATAAACATTTATGGCACTTACAATCTGTCTGGTAGTGTTAAAAAAAAAAATTGAATTAGTATGTCATATTCCATACTGGTGTAAAATGTGATGTTCTTTGTTACATAAAAGTTTTAATTTATGCATAACCTTTACAAGGGCCTAAATAATAACTCTATACCTTTTATTCTTTTTACCAGGTTTTTTCATTTTCACCTAGAGAGAAATGTATTGAACTGAACATAGATAAACTTATCATACATATGCGTGCCAAAAGGTCTACTAGGTTTGAATATGTTGCTCTTATGTGAACTAAACTCCATGACTCAATAGAGAGATTTAACTTAATTAAGGTTATAATTTAGAAGACAGTGACATTTTTTTGTCACCGTAGTAACTATCCCTTTTTAAAATACTTTTGTTTTATTAAATTGACTGGAAAAAAGTTTTGATGTATACTTTTTATTTATGAATTTTAAAAATTATTTGTAATGATTGTTAGTTTGTATGAATAGATTGATTACGATGATTGTAATTACATGTGTACCATCCTCAATGATGTTTCATCTACTGACTTTTTCATTGTTCTATCAAGGTTTATTTAAAAACTTGTATGTTTCTTTAAACCAAAGTAATTGTATAAAGATTTTTTTGCGAGTTTATTTATGATGAGCTTATTGCCTACATGAATCACAGATCTGTTGAAAATAACTCTCAAGGCGCTTTTTACTCTCCCCTTGACCATGTTGTATAGAGTAGTAGAAACCTTGAATATGTAGACAAGATGGCAGTTAAAAAATCTTGATAATGAACTGGCTTGGTAACCTGACATTGGTCAGGGACTATACATTTTTCTGGGCAATGTGCTTTGACACTGAGTTTAAATTGATCAGAATGCTTATTCTTGTTTTGCATTGGTACTTCAGACTGCCAATATTTGATATACATTGTACCAAGTCATTTATACTTAAAATTTAAAAAAAAAATTTTTTTGTTGTTGTACACAATTGGATCATGGTTTATGACACCCCATTCAAAGACAATGACAGCAGATAACTGAAAAAGACACAGTGTGGTTTTTTTCTTAAGGCTGGACCTGCATTTTATCAGTCAGCATTAATTTAGTTTTTGATATGGTATTTTAGTTTTTAAAGAAGCTGTTTCCACATGTTTTAGCACTAGAGTATCAGTATATATATATATATATATATATATATATATATAATACTTTCAATTATAACTCTCAAAAAACCTATCCCAATAAATGAATCACAAGCTTCCTGTATACCTGTGATACACACAAGCCTGATTGATGCCAATGTTGAGAAAGCTAGTTCAACAATTCACAATGTTGTAGAATTGAAAGTAATAGATGTTCAGGGAGTAGTTTAAAAATCACTTTGGCTTACATGGATCCATGAATTAATATGAAGATTAAACGTTAGAAAAATTATTTTATTTTGGTGTATTCTAGATTTTATTTTTAGGGTAACCTTCCCAGTAGATATTTTTAGCTATGAACATTTTATAGGTGCAAATCACTTAAGTTTATGATTATATTCATAATTTAACACTTAATATATTTGTAATTTCTTATTATTTGTGTGTGTAATATTTTTTGAGATTCGATGACTTTCATTATCCTGACAGGTGGCCTGTGGGGCCGTCCATAAAGTACGTCACGCTATTTTTGATGATTTTTGACCCCCCCCCTCCCCCCTGTCACAAAGTGTCACAAATCTCAGGACTCCCCCCCCCTTAGTACGTCACACTTTTGAAAAAATTTTTCATTAACAGCTAATTAAAATTTAATCGAAAACTTAAATCGCACTTCACTATTAAACTGCCTTAAAATATAAATATTAAAAGAACTATCAGATTATTAAATGACTTTAATAGTAGAATAACCAATTGTCAACAGTACTCAGTTATTCTTTGAAACAGTAACTCAATCAATTGAATTTAAAAAAAAAAATGCAAAAATTAGACTTGAAAATTATATAATAAACATCATTTCTCTGCTACCTATTCATTTACAATGAGTGGGGTCAACTTTGAGATAATCTTCCGATTATGCATTCTATTGACACAGGATAAGAAGTAGATTAGCGAAACTGACCTCAACCAGTGATTAAATAATAAAAATGGCAACAAAACAATGCGACTGAAAAAAGGACTAGATTGACAAATTATGTGAGCAGCTCTGATGCTATATTGAATATGTTTATAGTAAGCCTGTTAATTATGTTTTATTTTTTTTAAAAATCACTAGAAATCATCCATCCATTGTGAAGATAAGTGTTCATCCATAGTTACGACTGACATAAATCTTTCCCCATCATCGTTTCCTGGAAGATTAATTGCAGACAGATCAACTTCATCCTCATCTAGCCACTCAACATCCTCTGAATGTGCATTTTCCATTCTGCCAATAATTGCCATGAGTTCTCTTTGCCTTCTAGCAGCGATTCTCAAAGGAGGACGGATGCATTTTATCTGAGTTGATTCTGGAAAATTTGGGGTTGGCACATTCTCTTAGGTGACGGGTGGTCGAGTGGTGTAGAGCGCTTGACTGTCGACCGGAGGGTCCCGGGTTCGAATCTCGGTGAGAATCTTAGGACTTTTTCAGGTCCTGGTGAAAGTCCCCAATTCCACCCAGTTTTAAATGGGTACCTGACTTTATGTTGGGGGAGCAAAGGCGGCTAGGCGTTGTGCAAACCACACAATCCCTTCATATGCCTAGGTTATAGAAACAGATGAATTCTACACTTCATCTGCCCCGATGGCCCTATAGGGCTAAGGGAACTTTACTTATTTACATTCTCCTGCGCCCGAGCTCTGTGTTATCCTCTATGTTTCTTCAACATTGTTAGTGAGGCAAAGTATAAGTGACACACTTTGCAAATTCGATCATGTAAGCTGATCTACAAAGATGGACAATAAAGATCATATGGTTGCACTTTAAAAACTCTTGTTGATCTTGGCATAATGTCATCAAATTTGAGAATTTGTGCCACAAACAATGAAGGAAATTTATGAGCATCTGCATCTGCTCTTTCTGAAGCTCTGAGTCCATCAGTTGTTTGGTTGATTGGGATTGGATTTGAAGGAGGAAATAATCTCAAAGGTAAAACGTTGAAAAATGAGCTCCGTACTTTGTCGCAACATTTTATGTCCTGACATTTCACAATTTGAGTGAAGTATTGGCTGGTGCGAACATGATGGTCAAACAATTCTTATCCTTTGACATCAGTCCTGCTGCATCCAATTCAGATTTCTCAGGGTTGATATATTCTGCAACTGTTGGAAATTGGTCAACAATCACATGCGACCAGATTTCAGCTAAAGTTTCACCTGCAACACTTGAAGTTTGTTCTTTCCAAATCCTCATTTATTGTTCTGCCCTGCGAATCAAAGTGACTCCCATAATGTTCATTTGGCAATATGACACCAGACAATTCTATGCTATTATGGGAGTTCCACGCGATTATAAGCATTTCTTCCTGGTGCATTAGTTGCAAGGAATAAGGCATCAAGATTATTTTAATGAAGTGATGGATTGCAACTTCAATTACTTTTTTTTGTATTATAATACAAATTCCAAATTTCTTGATCAGTGATAAAATTATGCAGCAGACAACAAAGAAATAATAACACTTTCTATAAGGTTACACATAAAACAAGGCTTCGCAACAGTATATTAGCGCTCCTAACTAGCATGAGGAATTGTGAACAACACATTGAAGAGATATGCATTTAATGCTATTTTGACATAAAACTAATTCAAGTGTTTCACAAAAATTTTTGAAAATTATTTTTAAAACTATTTAGTTTTAATATAAAAATAAAAAATTAAATTAGAAATAAAATTAAAATATATAAAAAATGTCACGTCACACTTGGCCTGACCCCCCCCTCCCCCCTGTCACAAACTGTCACACTTTCTTACACCCCCTCTCCCCCTTGGAGCGTGACGTACTTTATGGACGGCCCCTGTGAATTTTTTTTTTCCATTTTCTTCGGACAAATTATATCATTTGATATCTTTCTCTTACAAAATAAATAATTAATTATTTATAATTGAGTTAAACATTTTTTATACCATAATGAAAAAAAAATATGTTTTTTTTTTTCAAATCCCCTTTTAAGTTACGTTTTTTGTTTTTTTTTTAATTTGAAAATGCACCCACAGTTTACAAAGCCATAAAAAAACACATATATGTGGTTTTTTTTTTTTTTGTAGTTATTTTTTATAAGATTATTGACACAATTTCAATTGATATCTGTATTTTTATTACTTTTGCTCCAGTTAAAGCTAAATGAAGTTTTAAAAAAATATTTTTTTTATTGCTTTGACTTCCATTTATTTAACAAAAATAAAATTGAATGAACACATAATTGAAGAAAACTGCCTCTAATTGTCCAACCAATGACCTGTTATAAAAATGATTTAGCTAGATTCATCATACTTTTCAGTGCACAGAGAATAATACACGCAGAATGCTAAAAAACGAATCTTGATGAACAAATGGGCTATTAAAATAAATATAGATGTATAGATTTGATGTAAGCATACTAATTAAAAAATATCATGCAGGATAAATAGGCAATAAAATTCCTAGTTTAACCATTTTCAATTCATTTATTTTTAAGTCATTTTAACATTTTTTTAAAACTAAAGTTATATATAGGGCTGAAATTATTAGATTGTTGTGAAGACACTATTTTGTTGCATGCATGTTTTTATGCAAGTCAACAACCATTACATACAAAATGTTGGTGAAATTATTGCCTAGAAATTTTACAAAATGTTGGTGAAATTATTGCCTAGAAATTGTTTGCCAGCAACATTAATTACTTTATTTTGTTCAAGTGATAAATGAACACAATATACACATTCAACTTTAAAATGACCTATTTCAGAAAGGAGGTGAACAGTTGAAATTTTTTCATTGGATGCCTTTTAGGATGTTATGTACTTGTTGACTTTTTATACAATAAAATTTTTATTTTTTACTCAAAAGGTATTTGTTTACTTTACATAAAAAATTAGACAATGAATGATTAATTACATTTTTTCATCGTAATGATCCAAGAATGCATTATAAATGGGAAAAGTTTTGAACTAAAGATATAAAAATAAATATTTTATATGTTTATGATTGAGGTAACTTCTCAAGGGATTTGAAACCCACCTATATTTTATAAGATAAAACATAATACGTGATGAATATAGTTTGTTTTGATAAGGACAATATTTATCTCAACATCACTCTAACAATGTCTTCCCAACTTTCAAATAATTTAAACAAACAGTACATGTGTTTTCAACGCACTTATCTAAGCATATCAATGTAATCCTAAGCATATCAATGTAATCATGTAGGAATGTTATAAATAAAATAGAAATATATACTCGTGAGTAGAATTTTGTACTGGGTCCCATACGTCTTTGTACCATGTCCCAGTTTTTCCCTCGGTGTCCCTGTTGACATTATCCCCCCTGTTAACATTATCCCCCTTTGATTATAGTTGGCTAATGGAGCGTACCACATTCAGAGTATCCAGTTGGGGCGGTTCTATAATTGAACGGTACTTAGTTTGCCACACGCCAAGTTTGGCTTTTTCACCACTTTACAACTATTCGGCCGTTTCGTAGCCATTTATACGTGTGGTGGTGGTGGGGGGGGGGGGGACACGTAATTATGTGGTGCTGGCAGGAAAAACAAATAATTCGACATAATTATTCCCTCTAAGCACCAAATTTGTTTTGTCAGTCAAAGCTCCGGATCAAAAACAAGTATCTCACAAAATTATCCTCCACCCCCGCCATGAACGTTTCTTTGATATGAAGACATCCAGGGAGTTGTGTCACCCCCTCCCCCCAAGGTTAGATTAATATTCTTAAGTCAACGGTATCTGTCAATTTAAGTCGTTGAACATTTTTTTTTTGTGGAAAGGGGGGGGGGCTCTCTAAAGTATCTGTATCTTTTATTCAATCGCCCGCACGTGATACACGCCATATAAGGAGGTTGTAAAATTCACTAGAAATAAACGTTGTTGCACATGACAGGAAATTTTTAACAGAGGCAGACGAGAAAAAACTAACTAAGAAACGAACTAACCAACCGAGACAACAAAGAATGACAAGTTAAATATCAGAGCAGAGGTGGATATAACCGTGGGGCGCAAGCGTAGGGACGAACTCGAGTTGGGACAATGCGGTGATAGGCAGAAATGTCCACAGTCAGATGGTTGACTGTGTCTTGTTTGCTGTGACGTATTAATAAAGTTGGTTAGTGTTTGAAGTGACAAGTAACGTACGGTACGTACCAGTAGTTGGCGCACCTTACGTCATAGATTTCTATTAATATTTCTAATTCAAATTTTATTTTTTTGCAAATTGCAATAACTAATTGTTAGTTACCAGTTTATTACACTATTTTGATAATTTTGTTCTTGCTACTCACTACGCTTTGTGTGGATGAATGATCATTGATCATTTTTCCTTTACTGTTGTAGCTGATTGCGACACAATCGTTTCATTAAAACTATGTCTATGAGACAATATCCCTCAGGTGCAAAAAAGCGTGATATCCAAAAGAAAAGAAAAGCAGAAGATGCGAAAAACGAAGGCGCCTTGTTGACATTTTTAGCGAAACGACCGGTAATCCCACCATCAGACACCACTCAAACAGAAATAACAGCTAATGATCAAAGTCCAGTCGTCTCGGCAACAACCAGTATGGATTCTGAGCCCGAGCCAACAGACTTGCCAGAACCTGAACAGCCAGCTGAAGGTCCTATACCGGAGGTCGTGAATAGTTAAACTGTTGATGATAACAACTGTGGTGAAATTTTGACAGATATTGCTATGTGGCCAGCGAATTTGACAGAAACCATGCGTAATTATGTTTTGGATTTCAAACCAAAAATGTTGGCAACCTTTCACGCGCTGGCATGTTGATCGTGGCAGAAAATATTTTCGTCATTTGTCTGAACATAACTTTTACTTAACCAAGGCGAATGGCCAAAAAGAAAGACGTGAATGGTTAGTATTCATTGAAACTAGTGGAAGCGTGTATTGTTATGTATGCAAACTGTTTCCAAATAAAGCTCGTCAGTTTTCAACAAATGGGTGTTCTGATTGGAAAAATATTGCCGCCAAAATTTCTGAACATGAGAATTCGTATGGCCACGTTCAAGCAATGTGCACTTTCGCTAAACGCTTGAACGCAAAAGGGCGTATTGACGAACAGATGGCCAAACAGTTAAATAATGAAAGGCAATACTGGAGAGAAGTTCTACGAAGGATTGTAGCCACTGTACAGTTTCTTTCCTCTGAAGGCTTGGCCTTTCGCGGTCATGCCAACAATGACGGTAATTTTACCAGTTGCTTGAATTACTTGTCAAAATTTGACCCTTTCTTAGCAAATCATATTGCACGGTACGGTAACAAGGGAAGTGGTTCTGTCAGTTATTTGTCACATGCTACTTGTGACGAATTTATTAAAATAATGGGCAATCCTGTCAAAGATCAGTTTATATCAGAAGTAAAGAAATCGATATATTTCTCTTTGATTGTTGATTCAACACCTGATGTTAACCACGTGGACCAGCTAACTGTGATACTCAGATATGTTCTCATTGATGGTGAAATGAAAGAACGATTTTTAACTTTTGTTGACATCTATGCTCATAACGCTCAAAATCTGGAGCAAGTGATACTCGACGTTTTGAAGAACTGGGGATTAGATATCACAAAATGCAGGGGACAGAGCTACGACAATGCTTCTAACATGTCTGGCAGATACTCGGGCTTGCAGGCTCGAATCAAGGCACACAGTCCCAATGCAGTTTACATTCCCTGCTCCAGCTATAGCTTGAATCTAGTTAGTAATGCGGCTGCAGAATCGTCGCTTTCAGCAGTATCATACTTTGACTTTATTCAACATGTTTATGTTTGGTTCTCAGCATCCACACACAGGTGGAACATCCTTAAAAGTCATCAAGTCAAAAATGGATGTACCATAAAGAAAGTTTCGGACACAAGATGGTCAGCTAGAGCGGATGCAGTGTTTGCATTGCATCAGAACTACATTGGTATTCAGGAAGCTCTTCTTCAAGCAGCCGAAGATCGTGATCAGAAGGCAACTGTAAGAAATGAGTCTAACGCTCTTGCTAATAAAATGGATCTTTTTGAAACTGCATTGATGACTGTTCTTTGGGATACAATTTTACAGCGGATGAATGCAACCAGCAAATCTCTGCAAAATTCAAATTTATAGCTTGATGCTGGTGTAAATCTTCTAGAATCACTGAAGCTATTTATTAACAACGATGTCCGAAACGATTTCACTCGTATTGAAGAGCGAGCAGCATTGCTTATGAACGAGGATCTCAAAGACTGTAAATATCAAGATGAAGTGAGCCGCAAGAAGAAGCGAAAACCGTTTTCTGATGAAAGCAATTAACCGGAAGTTATTTTAACTGGTCGTGATAATTTTATTGTTAACACAGTAAACGCCACTTGTGATAAATTCATCACGGAACTTGAACACAGAATCGAAGCATACAAAGGTAAACATGAGTTGTTCAGTCTATTTTTCAAGGACAAGGTAGATGACTTGAACACAAAGATCTCGGCCTTGATCGAGGAATACAAAGACGATGTTAATTATGATACCCCTGTCGATGAAATCAAACAGTTTTTGCATTTCGCTAAAGAAGAAGGCGCTAAATCTGCGGTAGAGATGTACCAGCTTATAGCAGTGGGTGGACTACAATGTACATTTCCTAATGTGGAAACCCTTCTAAGAATCTTTCTCACCATTCCTATATCAAACGCAACTGGAGAACGGTCATGTTCTGTGTTGAAAAGGATCAAGAATTACTTGCGGAATTCCATCAGCCAAAGTAGGCTGAGAGATTTGTCCATTTTATGCATTGAATCAAAGGAGACATTAGAAAACGATTTCAATGCGCACATTGAACGTTCCCGAAATTGAAGAGCAGGAAAAAAGTTATATAACTGTAATAAACTGACAATTGTAAGTTCTAGCTAGTATGCATAACTATGTAGTATGCATGTTAAATAATACATGAGTATTCTGACTATTGCTGTATTCTGATCATTTTTAAATGCCTTATAGGCGAGGGGGCCCCAAATTGGTCATGCGCCTAGGGCCACAGTTTTGGTAAATATGCCTCTGACCACATTGATTGTATTAATTTAGACAAAGAATGTATTACAATCAAAACACAAAGAAAAACATTTACGGCCTAAGCGAAAACAACAACACAATAATAATAATAACAACTCGGAGAATTGGGTTAATAAAACTTTTCATCCTTTCTTTTAAAAAAAAATATTTCATTTTGGAAGCTATTATATAATTAACTCGTGTATTTTTTTTTCTATTTCTTCAAATATACATTCATAGAATTAAGAATTTTTTCATTGTACAACGCACATGATAGTTCTAAGTGGGAGACACTACTTCTTTCGTAGCTAAAAATGGTGAACTTGGCGAACTGTCGGTAGTCGGACTTCCGTTGTGGAGAAAACTCTCACGCTTCATCTTCACGTAACCGATGATCATGCCTTCGGCTATGTGACAGGAAATGAAATCGTACAAATGTTTCCAGGCAAGTTCCACCGACACGGTGAAGTCGTCCTGTAAGGCGTATTTGAAACCATCTCGGATAGGAGGCCAGAGGAGCTGAAAGTACAACACTGCGTGCGTTGAGACGAAACAGTGGTTTTAGGCCAGGGGTGGGCAAACGTTTTTAAACCGCGGGCCACAGAGGGTTCTTATGTTTGAGAGAAGGGCCGGATCAGGGGCTGATGAACAGAGTGTTTATATAAGAAAAAATGTTGGCATTAATAGAGTGAACGAGCGGAGCAGAGCGGGGGCAGAATCAAGCAGCGTGACGGGGATGGATTTGACCCGCGAACCGTAGTTTGCCCATGTCTAAATTAGGCCCATGCATAAGACAGCGTTTCTCGAATTCCCATCCCCAATTAAACAAAAAGATGATGTTCTGGTTGCAGGAGCGGTCCGACGAATAGAGGTGTTAATTTGACCGAAACGTTATGAGTCACATTTTTATATTCAGTTTTGTAAAGGTGGGGGGGGGGGGGGGTAACCAGTGGTCTTCAAGATGTAAACCAGAGCCGTTTTTATTGACTGGCAAACTAGACGACCGGCCCCTTTTAGTATTCATTTCTACTAGATCTGGTTCTAAACAGGCCCCGACGGATAGCTTATACTATCCTAGGCCCCCCCCCCCAAATATATACGAAACTTTCTGCCTTAGGGCTTCCAAAACTAAACGTAAAGTTCCCTCTGCCCATATGGGGCCTTCGAGGCAGATGAAGTGTAGAATTCACATGTCTCTATAACCTCGGTATATGAAGGGATTATGCGGTTAGCACAACGCCCAGCCGTTTTTACTTTTCCAACTTAAGTTTAAAATTCACACGGTTCTCACACAAAACCAAACAAATCTATCATAAATAGTAAAATGTGAGAGTTAACTTTACCGGCAACATGTCCGGGCGAACATTGTATCCGGAATGAACTTCGCCTAACGCTATAAGTGTTGTGGTCAAGGCTGTGTTATTGTCCAAGTTTTCCACCACAACACTGAAACGTTTCAAAACATTGACTGCATGTCCCTCCAGGCGGGTCGTGTCCAGTACGTACTGTCCGGTTTCTGTTTTCGTCAAAAGTCTTTTAAATAGTTTCTGAAGGTCAAACTCTAAATCAAATAGCCTGGAAACGAAAATTTTATTGTTTTCGGTGGCGTAACCAAGGAGTTCGCGAAGGCAGGACCTTTCTTGGGCTTTAGGGAGAAGGGTGCTAGGCAGTGACCTCGAGATGTTTGGAGCCAATCTATAATAATGGCTCTGCAACCAAGAGTGAATGACGAATGAGAGTTGTGCTAGTATGTGTGTGTGTGTGTGAGCAGGTGTGTAAACATCGGCGAGTTTGTTTACTGTGAGTGTTTGCAAGTTAAAAGGTGTTCGTACGTGCTGAAAAAAAATGTTTGTATGTGTGAGCGAAAGTGTGTGTGTGTGAGAGAGAGTGTATGTGAGAGTATGTGTGAGAGTGTGAGCGTATGTATTTGTGATTGTGTGTGAGTATGTGACTTAGACTTTAGAGAGTGTGCATGTGAGAGTATGTGTGTGTGTATGCGTCTTAGAGAGTGTGTGCGAGAAAATATGTGGCGTGAGAGAGAGAGAAAGTGTGTGTGAGTTTGTGTTTGTGTGTGCGAGAGAGAGTGTGTGTGTGAGAGAGAGTATGTGTGAGTGAATGTGTCTGAGAGAGTGTGTATGAGAATATGAGTAAGAAAGTGTGTATGATAGTGTGACTGAGAAAGTGTTTGAGAGTGTTTGTGAGAGAGAGTGTGTGTGATAGAGAGTGTGTATGAGTGAGAGAGTGTGTGTGAGAGAGCGAGTGTGTGTGGGGGGAGAGTGTAAAAGAAAGAGAGAGAGAGTATGTGTCTGTAAGAGTGTTTATGAGAGATTGTGTATGAGAGTGTGAGTGAGTGTGTGTGTGAGAGTGTGCGAGAGAGCGAGAGAGAGTGTGTGTGAGAGAGAGAGTGTGTGTGAGAGAGAGTGTGTGTGAGAGAGAGTGTGTGTGAGAGAGAGTGTGTGTGAGAGAGAGTGTGTGTGAGAGAGAGTGTGTGTGCCACAAATCAAAACACTGACATGCGGTCAATAAGAGCTGAGGGGGGCTGAGTTTCCAAATATTTTATAAAGCTTCAAAGTGAGTGGTCTTCTTACTTGACCCGCACACGGACAGCAAGGACAATACACAGATAGATAATAATTTCGTCACATGAATCTATGCAGTATATCAACAAATCTTATAATAAACAGTGGGGGATTTGGCTTCTTTATACAAGAGATACTAGAAAAGTAAAACTACAAGTGTAAAATAGTGATGTATATCGAGGCCCTTTAAAAGTCGGGGCCCAGGATGTGCGCCCACCGTTAAGTCTGCCTCTGATAATACTAATATCAATACTGGCGGTCGCCTGTTCAGACAATCTATACGGACAGTTATGCTAGCAGGCTTCTGATAATTTTACAGCAGATTTTGTTAACCGACAGGGTCCAAAAATGCTCAGAGCCCATTACAAGTGCTCATGTTGCCCCCTCCCCCAACCTCGCGTGGAGTCTGTTGATTCTACAATATTTTTCATACTGAACTTAAATGACCTTTGACATTTGTTGCCCAGTATTAGATGAACTTTCTGTGTGCACTTTTTTTTTTATTTCGCAACTACTCAGCTGGGGAAGGTCACTTGCTAACTACTTTACCAGGTGGTCTGATAGAAGAAAGCGATTCTGACCACCGGTGCCCGCACCCGCAGGATACTTACCTGGAGAATATAAACAAACCCACGCCGGGTAAATCCATGGCGACCACTTGCCAGGAAGTTCGTATGATTTGTTTTTCTTCCGGTGTGATGTAGTAATCGACAGCCTCACACTTTTCTTTAGCGTGTGTGTTCTTTGTATGGCTGCAGCCCATGTCTGTGGAGATCAGAAACTTTAACTGTATAAGAAGCCCTCTGTATCGACATTGAACAAATGTTATATGCAACTAGTGAAAGCTCTGATGCTACTAACGCACTCGGCATGCTGAAATCAACGCATCCCTTTGCTGAGGGCACTGAGGCTGATCTAGGACTCAGGTCTGTTGGGGCCCCGGACATACAAGTGATATAGTGGGTCCCTCAAATATAAAGATGACTTCTGACAATCTCTGACAGAAATAGCCCTAGATGATTCGTTGCTGCAAAAACGAAATGCTCGTGACCCCTGACAACTGTGTTATGGTTACCTCCCCTAAATGACGAAAGGGAAGGTTTCGAACATTATTGATTTCGCAGTGGCTACGGTTCGGTCCGACCGAACGCGTATTTTTTTTTTCGGGTACCAGCCTTACTTATTATTGCATAGCGGCCGAGTCGCTGCACTAAACTATATAACAACATAATTTTTTTTTCAGAATTTTTTTTTTCAGGATTAGGGTTAGGGATAGGGTTAGGGATAGGGTTAGAGATAGGGTTAGGGATAGGGATAGGGTTAGAGATAGGGTTAGGGTGTGGAGCAATATTATCTATGGCTGGTACCCTAAGTAAAAAAAATACGGGTTCGGTCGGACCGAACCGTAGCCACTGCCTATTGATTTCGTCTGTGTAACTGAATTTTCCAGTCTACAAATAAAATCAACTTAGGCTAAACTCGTTATCACGTGAATCAATCTCTCATCACATCAAACAACGTACAGTCTCTCTTCGCCAACTCCCCCCATGACTATCGCATGAAAGAGTGGACCATCTGTGGAGTGTGGACTAAGAGAAGTAATCTGAGATAATTCACGCAAGGTATGTTTTCTTTGTTTACCGCCCTTTACGGCATGAATCTGGTAATTATGCACTTTTCCTTTCAGAACTGAACAGATTATGGAAATGTATACGAATCCCGTAAAAAGAAACAACACTTTAAAAAAAAATCAATGTATGGTATTCAAGATAAAAGAAAGTTTAGATATGTGGATAAGTGACAGTACAGTGTTCCAGAACTGATTTTTTTGGGGGAGTACCTAGAAATCGGGAGGGGGGAGGGAGAGTGAGAGATTAGGTAAAAGTTCCCAAAGATGCTCATATAGCATCGGATTTGACGTTAATATGTACTGACGGTAATGTGTACTGGAGTTAATGTGTACTGAAGGTAATGTGTACTGAAGGTAATGTGTACTGAAGGTGATGCGTACAGAAGGTAATGTGTACTGAAGGTAATGCGCGTACTGAAGGTAATGTGTACTGAAGGTAATGTGTACTGACGTTAATGCGTACAGAATGTAATGTGTACTGAAGGTAATGAAGAGACAAGTTTTGCCAAGACATTTATCGTCGAGTTCTCTGGTCCCAAACTTAAAAAATGAACCTCGAACAAAAAAATCCAATTTTACACTTGTACTATTATTTATTATTATTGTACTATCTCTGTTATTAAAGGGCCAGAATTTGTTTCTTCGGCCCGGATCTTAACGACTTGAATCCGACATCGAATCAAAGCCACGCGTTGAGTTTTAATGCAAGCGACGCAAAAAAACAGATTTACTTATTTCATTGCGGCCCGAAATTAATTACAAAAACATCAGCTGATTAAAAAACACCAACCTTTTTAACTATTTAAAGAGGTTAATGGATTCAGATTGCTTCAGTTACTACATCAACTTCAATATTACCGCTAATACAATTAAGAGTGTGCAATGAAAAACTTGGAATATTTCCTTTTTTATATTTTGATTACATTGTTATTTTTTTTCTACCCATAAATATAAGTGAGACGCCATTGAGGAAGTTATCAAAGATCCGGTTTTTTTTTAATTAAGTTAAGTAAAATATTCTGTAAAGCTTCCGCCCAAATAAGGCGTGATATATAAAGTCAAAGTAGCCTAATATGAGTAGCCTACATGTACCCCGGGTAGCCTACAGATTAGATAGCCTTGTATGTGTAGAATAATTTTGGTGTGTCATCTGAGCTTTAAATATGATTACAATATATGACAATATTAGAACGGCAAAATTCACGTTATGAATTAACTATATATAACTAACTATATCTATCTGTCTATCTATCTATCTGGCACCAATGCCCAATGTTGAAACACAGACGGCGGCTACAGGGAGGGCAGAGTTCACCCATTGGTCACGGCCAAAGCGTCAGTTACCTTACTGCTGAGCTCATGCAACCACAAAGTCCGGGCGGCGTTGGTCCTCTTCAACTCTGGGTTTAGGGTCGGCCCATTATAAGATATTCTCTATAAGACCTGAGATTGTCTTTGAACCTTTTCTTTGGGCATCCTCTTCAAATTGCAGTGGCTATTCTTTTTGGCATCATCTACATCCGTGCAGAACAATCTGTCTTTGGGAGTGGGGGATATGTGCGTCACAGTGTGTAAGATAGTATGGAAAAGACCTATGAACTGTGTAACATATTATGGAAAAGACCTATGAACTGTGTAACATATTATGGAAAAGACCTATGAACTGTGTAACATATTATGGAAAAGACCTTTGAACTGTGTAACATATTATGGAAAAGATCTATGAAGTGTGTAACATATTATGGAAAAGACCTATGAACTGTGTAACATATTATGGAAAAGACCTATGAACTGTGTAACATATTATGGAAAAGACCTATGAACTGTGTAACATATTATGGAAAAGACCTATGAAGTGTGTAACATAGTATGGAAAAGACCTATGAACTGTGTAACATTATGGAAAAGACCTATGAACTGTGTAACATATTATGGAAAAGACCTATGAACTGTGTAACATATTATGGAAAAGACCTATGAACTGTGTAACATATTATGGAAAAGACCTAAGAACTGTGTAACATATTATGGAAAAGACCTATGAACTGTGTAACATATTATGGAAAAGACCTATGAACTGTGTAACATATTATGGAAAAGACCTATGAACTGTGTAACATATTATGGAAAAGACCTATGAACTGTGTAACATATTATGGAAAAGACCTATGAACTGTGTAACATATTATGGAAAAGACCTATGAAGTGTGTAACATTATGGAAAAGACCTATGAACTGTGTAACATATTATGGAAAAGACCTATGAAGTGTGTAACATTATGGAAAAGACCTATGAACTGTGTAACATATTATGGAAAAGACCTATGAAGTGTGTAACATTATGGAAAAGACCTATAAAGTGTGTAACATTATGGAAAAGACCTATAAAGTGTGTAACATTATGGAAAAGACTTATAAAGTGTTTAACATTATGGAAAAGACCTATAAAGTGTGTAACATTATGGAAAAGATCTATAAAGTGTGTAACATTATGGAAAAGACCAATGAAGGCGACTGCATAAGAGCTAAAAAAAAAAGTGAAATACCCTCTCTATCGCCACACTAGGGAGGACTCGTTGTCAGTCAGGCTATGGGCGTGGGTACAGGCTACGAGTTCGAATGATTCCAGTTAAAGCCTATCTTACTATGATTCCTCTAATCCTGAAACATGCTCAGATTGCCTTTCTTTCTGGCGAGCATGAATGTTAGCAATTTTAGCGCAGCTCTGTTTACTAGGGGAAAAAAATGTATTTGGCTTAGTGAGCTACACTAACCTTGCAGCTGTACTGTCAGTCAATACATACTACAGCTGATTATCTAAAATACAGCACACACTACATTAAATGTATAAAGTAGCTGGTAGGGTATGCCAGATATTGTTAACCGAAAAATCTGGATAGATTTAAGTGATGTAAATTATTTCTGTTCCACCCATCTCTTCATCTTGTTAGTCTCATTCAAACTGTTGTCATATTTGCAGCTTTGTCAGTATTACTGTATTACAGTGGAGCAAAGATACTACCCACTCCCACATGATTAACATGTGTACAATGTACATGAGCCACTAGTCAAATAGCAAAATGACAATATCAAGATCAAAGTATTAATCATGCTATGTGGTTGTCTTTTCAATGTTTGCATAATGTTATGTCTTGTAATTGTCTTAATGTAACTGTTTTGTTTATCTTGGTATATTTTTTTTCTCATTATTTGCATGGCATTATATAATAAATATTTGATTGTATGTTTTGTCATAGTCTGCATTAATTTACACACTATTAATATTTGATTCCATTTATTTACTATTTGTCATTGTTTGCATTTATTTGTGTATTGTCACAATTTGCAACATATTTATCAAATAAATTACATGGTAAGATTTGAAATCTTTTATATAGATGTGTCAATGTAATAATCTATTTACTAAAATAAAACAAAAATTCAATTGAGAAATACTGAAAGAAAAAAAGGTAATTTTTTTTTTTACAAGACAATAAAAGTGAAATAAAGGCATTCAGTGTCGGTACTATGTACGATATCAAGTTTTATTATGATTTTAAAAATACATTCACACTATACATCTAGCTAACCATAAAAATCTATTTTGCCGATCAAGTCAATTTTCAACACTTCGGTCAAACATATCTTTTAGTATCGTCATACTTCCAATGTACTGCATTTCATTCATCACGCTTGCATCACGCCATCTGTAAACAGAAATTGACATATTTAGAGATGGGGGGGGTTTACTGTTTCAAAAATATATAAGATAAAAAAAAAAAAAAAACACCAACTGTTTGAGATCATGAAAAATGTTTTAAAAAAAATTTCAACGTGAGGCAAAACTTTACTCTTTACATCAGAGCAAGTATTTAACCCTATTGCAAAGGATGTTTATTGTATGAGCTGGTTTATAAAGAGAAACTCAATTCATGTCGTTGGTTCATATAATTTATTGACGACACAATAAAATATGAACAGAATAAATATAATATAATTCACAATGACTGATCTTCTCCTCCACTCAATGAATAAATACTTATTGACAATAAACTCAACTGATTAACTAAAACTTCTGAACTGGATTCTGAATTTTACTTGAATATTCTCTCTCTCTGTACTCAACTGAACTCAACTGACTCGATTGACTTACTGAACTCCGTATCTTCCAACATCATCCTTATATAATTTACTTGCATCCAACTCGAACATTCCACATCGCTCTCTCTCTCCCATTTAGACAATACAATTTACAATAAACATCATATTTATATTCTCTAACTATCTAGAATCTTGACCCCATGACCTCATGTTGACCTGGTTGGCCAAGCTCTTAACATACACACACACACCTGTGTGCGTAGTACACAAAACTATACCATGACACCTGTATTCCATAGTTCATTAAAAAATATTGAATAATTCAGGGCTTGTAGAAAGTTAAGTATTCCTATTTTAAGAATTTTTCAAGAGTATGGGATAAATGTTGAAAAAGGTTTAATAAATAAATACATTTATACATCAACTATAATTATTTTCTCTTCAGCTACTTGAAATTTATTTTTAAAAAACATTACTTCTAATATGCTGAAATTTAAAAAAAAGTATATAAATGGGAGAAAATATGCACTGTTGAAATCAATTTCCTGAAGTCTTAGTACTTCTCTCTGATGAAATGTCATTAACTTGTGGAAACTATAAATCAGTGAAGCTAAAATCTGGATTTGACAATGTCTTGATGGAATTCATTCTATATAGCTAATCGAAACTTTTTTCTTTTCAACATGATCACCAGCATAAAGATGTGTATGACCCATAAAGTAAAACATATAGATGTTTATGCCTCATAATTAAAATAGGATTGTTGCACTTCTGGCCAGTGGTAAAAAAAAATATTAAAATCAACATTTAATTACACACATACAGCATAAAATGTATTTCAGTAAAATTTTTGCTGCCTTGGTTAAAACAAGATTGTTAAAAACAACAACAAACTAACCTGTTTCTTATTTCTTTCCAGCGAGCCATATGATTGAATAACAACTGATCCCCAGGGGGAATACTTTTAGGATCCTAAGTAAAAAAATAATAATAATAATAAAAGTGAGTTAAGTAAAGTTCCCTTAGCTCTTGAGGGCCATTGGGGCAGATAAAGTGTAGATTACATCGGTTTCTTTAACCACTGAGTGGTTAGCCACCTTTATTTTCCAACTTTAGTTAGGTAGATACCCATCTTATGATGGGTGGACTGGAGGGACTTAAAAAAAGCCAACTTTCATCAAAACCTGGAAAAATGACCACGCTTTTAGCCACGCTTAAAGGCAACCATAAAAAGATATTTAGGTAATTGTTCTAACATAGTCCCAAATTATGTTTAATTTGAAAAGTTCAACAGAGAAAATTTTGTATTATGCATGATATCAATGACAGCCACAATCCAGTTTTTATGTAGTAAAAAAAAAAACAACTATTTAAAGAGCTATTTAAAATTTGGCCGCCCCTGATTATTTAGGCTTTTTTCATTAGGGGATGTTTTCTTTTAAAGTCACCATATGACTTAGCAATATTGAATCAGCTCTGGAGTACACTGAACAACCCATATTAAAAAAATATATATAAATAGTCTCGTTATTTATCAGTAATCAGAATACAACAAAAAAAAAAATAACATAAAATAAAAAAAAATATGACAGACGATGCCCTGTGGCATAGAAACAAAGTTTAACCCACAATCGATTGGAAGAAGGAAATGAAAATGGAGAAGCCATTCCCTCAGGAAGCATGCTGATGATAATACCAAACTGACTTTGAAGTGAAACCCTAAAAGCCAGAGAATGGTTGGCTGCTCTTTGACCACTAAAAGTGGGTCATGCAAGGAAGAAATTAAATAAAGAACACATCCTTACAGCATGTATGTCTAATTTCTCATCAGGTTGTGGCAATGGTTCAGGGATTCTCAAGTCATACAAACATCCATCTTCAGATTTTATAGGGGCTGGCATTTCGTATATATATGGATACATATCACTTTCCTGCAATAACATAGGCATTTTACATAGATCTTATTAAATTTTTTTTTTAGACTATGTTGTCTTTTTAATCAATTACAAACATGTTCACCTAATAAAAATGTCTTCCATTATTATAAATATAGATTAAAATTTTATGTTTCCAAAAAAAAACAACAACAACAACATCACATTATTACTAGCCTCTTTTTCTGGTTTGGGTGAAATTGGCCTGTCAGTTAGAGTACCTAAACTCTTGTCATGTGGGCGATTCTGAATCCATGCTCGACAGACAGGGTAAAGGGGGGTTTCCTCAGGGAAGAGGGCCAGATCAACACTACGATCAAATAACTTCATTATTACAGTTTCTGTAAGGGATACAACAAACAAAAACAATAACAGAACAAAACATGAGAACATAAAAATACTGATGGATAATGTTAAAAATAAATTATCCCTATAGAAACTAATTAAAATAAAAAAAAATGTATGACTTAATTTCATTATAAAAAAAGCCACATAAATTTTTTTTTACTTTTTAGTAATTAATGCACAAAATAACCTTGTATAATTATATTATAAAACATAGTTTCAAAGATATAATACAAAAAAAATGACTGAGTAATTATGGGTGACAATGGGATATTTTTCCACTTTGGCAATTAAGATGTTCAGCAGAAAATATGCATCATTCTCTCTGCCTGTAATATGGACTTCCCATGCTGTCTCAGTTATACAAGGTCAAGAAAGAAAAAAACTTACTTTCACAAGGACAAGAAACTGAGTGGACAAAAAGTATTTAGGAGTATTTTGAAAATATATTGTAAAGCCTTGTTTTGTGTGATTATGATGTGATTCTAGTGAAGTTGGGATATGCAAGGGCATGAAGTATCAAGGAATGGTTTGAGTGAGAAACACTGAAAAAAAAAAAAGCTTTTGTCGTGGATATTATTTTAAAAAAGAAAAGATAAAAACTTACGCTGTTCATCACTGTTATCAACATCACTAGCATTGTCTCTTCGTTTCCTTTTCTTGCTTGGCTTGGACACTGATTTCTTCAGTGAGCTTACTGCTTTGTTACTAAATGTAAAAGATCAATAGTTTTTTTTATTTAGCAAAATTATATTTTATTCAGCTAACTTTGAATAGATGTGTTTAAGACTGCTTAAAACTATTTTGAGTAAATACATTGATGGTTAATTTTTATATTAATTAAACATTATTTTCAAAAGTAATCAACAAAGAATAATTTCATTTTCTTTTTATGATGAAATTCTTGAACGTCTCTATATTTTTTACTAAGTACAAAAGAACAATTTAAAAGCCATAAGCTTTAATGACCAAGATGTTGAAAATTAAAAGCAGCACTTGAGCCCAATATACTTATGTAAATCCTCTGAAAACTCAGAAATTTGTTGTTCAAAACTTCCAAAAGATATTCATTAGACAACGGAGATAAAAAATACCTTTCATTAATGACTTTAACATAAACACATTTAGACACGAAATGACCTAAACCTTGTAAATAAAGCTTCTGACATTTATTTTGGGACATCAATGAAATACTTTATAAAAAAATACTTAAAAAATTGGATATTATTAATGAATAAATAAATAACCTTGATGACTCCAAAACTGATGTGTTACTTTCACCTTCACTGTTTTCATGACTGAGAAAAAAATTCAAAATTTAATATTACACTGTAATAAAGTAATATTAAAAAAAAAAAGCACATTAAAAAGTTTTTTTTTTTACAATTAAGGTATCAATAGTATAATTCTATGTTATACTATTTCAATGCATAAGTAAATATTCTCCCATATTTCACAAAAATAGATAGGTTAAATAGTAGGTTTTTCTTTGTTTGTTTAGTCTAAATTTAATAATTTTTAAAAGACACTAGTCAACATCACTAGTTAAAAGAGATATATTTTTTTGTACATGTAGTTCTTGGCAGTTTTATTAATTTTGATGATATAATAGAGGGTGTTTAATATTATAAATTAATATTATAAAAGTAATAGTATTCTTTTCATTTTGGAAAATTAATACAATATTACTTGGTTAATAACATTGATGATAAAAAAATATATTTTAAGACCTATAATAATAAATGTTCAAAATCCATTTTAACAGAAACTAGATTCCATTTAATCACCTGTCATCTTTCCTGTCCACCAAATGTTGAAGAGTTGCATCTAAACGAATCCTGGCCGATGTTACTTCGGCTGAAATTTAAAATTAAGTTGTTTTTTTTTAAATGCGTAGAATAAAGGCATAATAACTAGGATGATGAAGTATTAATGTCATTGAAAATTTTACGTTTAGGCCTCAAGTTAAAAGCCTTATACAAATACCTTCATTTCTACCTACAGAAGAATATGGTAGTGAGCAGTCATTTTTCTGATTGTCAATGTTGAAGTATAGGTTAGTATGAGTTAAAGTTTAAAAAAAATTGGCAAAGTTTTGTTTTGACCAGAAAGAATTTCACAATCAAAAAACGAATGACCCCTGTCAATTTCAGGGGTAATATAACACGGGGTGTCAGGGGATTACGGTGCAGTTTTGGGAACCCCTGCTCTAAAATATATTTTGAGATTATGAGAATGTTGCATGAGATTCATAAAGGTCAAAATGATTATCTCAACTTTAGGTATACAAATATACATGTGATGTTAGATGCCAAAAAAAAGAAAAAAGATTACCCCTGATGGTTAAAATTTCTCGGTATAGTTGATATATTTACAAAGAACCTGCACACTTTCATTTAACTGTGTTTTTTTTTAACGTAAGATATTATTGCGTAGGATGTCTTTCGCTGTTAGTAACAGAACAAAACCAATCTGTTTGCTCATCATATTCTGTTTGTAAAGCATTAACATATGCAACTTATTCAGTGACACTTGCTTTTGCATTCTTCATAAGAATTTCACAGAAATTTGACAAATCATTTATTGTTCACATTGCTAGACTTTACATGTATGATGTTTCCAAAAATTTACACATTTTAAAGTGAGGGATTCTCACTTTTTTCATCAAGGGGATTATTATTGCAATTACTATACAGTCATAACAACAGATCAGGGCTGTTTTAAGGTCATCGTAGGCCCTAGGCACTATCAAGAATGCACCCTCACTTCTTTGCGATTTGAAATCTAAATAAACTTTGAGGACGTCATATGTGACTTTGCTATGACAATGAGCCGAAAAGTTAACATACTGTAATTTACAGATCTACAGCACTGCAGCTTGACGTGCTCATCTCAGACGGTTATATATAGTTACTTTAATACAAAAATTATTAAATTTTATTGGCATTCTGAACTTGTTTTCACTTTATGTTCTGGCTTTCGTAGGCCCTTGAAAAGTCCGTAGGTACTAGGCACAGTGCCTACTGTGCCTAGTTGATAAAGCGGCCCTGCAACAGATATAACAATTTTGTAAACAGTATCAATAACACAGATGTTGACTACACAAATGAAGATCGCTGAGTAAGACTGAGCATAAGTAAAGTCTTAAGAAAGAAACACTGTCTGTTCAGTAATGATTAAGTAAATCTCTGAATTAATAGCAGCCTATAGACCAGTGGTTCCCAAACTTTTTTGACCCATGGACTCCTTTTAGAATCAAAACTTTCCCATGGACCCCCAAGTGAAAAACATACATAAATGAATAATATACAAATTACAAATGAATGAAGAAAAACAAACATTTTGACTAAGAAGTATTCATTGAAATTATAATTTCTGTTTAAAATGAAATGAATTAATGACTTGGATGATTTTAATGAGATGCTATGAGTGTGTTTATGTCCGGCTCAAGGTTTGTGAGTAGCAGCCGCTAATTCCCACGAGCACTAATTTCTAGTCGGTTTCTTTTTGTTGTGATGAGATTCAAAACGGCACTGAATCCACGTTCTACCAAATAGGAAGACGGAAAAGCAGTCAATAACTTCTGTACAATAACCCATAATGCGTGATATAAAATTGGTATTTGTTTTTGTAACCAAAATTTGTGATATCCTTGTTCATACAATGGTTTCAGTTACTCATTTGTGGATATTTCAATAATCTGCTCCTGTATTTCTATGGATTCATCTGTGCTAGGTATGTGAGTTAGTCTACGTGCGAAAGGGTTCAGCATCCAGTCGGGAATATCCAAGTGAAGAATGTCTTCAAATCTTTGGTTTATGTCTGCATGAAGAGCCGTTAATTGTTGACAGTAAGCAAGCAAATATTCATCCCTGTTTTGCAATTTCAAAAGATTTGGAAACAGAACATTCTCCTCTTGCCAAGTTTTGTTTGTAAAGAAATTTTTGCCACAATCGCAGACATTACGCTTTTAGTTTTGATTAGATTTAATTGGTCACCTTGTAGTTTCAAATTAGTTTCGTTAAATTTGTCAAATGATTCAGTCAAATAGGCTATGTCATTTTTTGAGTTAATTAAATTGTGTCACAAATCATTGTCTTTGCTTTCCAAGAATTCCAACACAGAATCAAAGAGGGCATAAAAGCGATTTAAACATGCACCTTTAGATAACCAACGTACTTCTGTGTGAAGTAGTAAACGATTATAGTCTTCATCATTTTCCAAACAAAGTTGAGCATATAATCTCTCATTTAAAGCATTCCTTTTGATTTTATTAACTGCTTTAATGACATGATCTAGTGATCCATGCAAGCGTTCACTAAGATTTTTTGCGACCAAATGATATCGATGAAGGACACAATGTACTGAAAATACATTTGGCACAGCTTGTTTTAAGTATGCCAGAAAGCCTCGGTATCTTCTTACCATTGCCGGACCACCATCAGTAGCAATAGAGATGATATTAGTTAAGGGTTTATCTTTTACATCAAAATAACTTTTTAATTGAGTAAATAACCTTTCTCCTTTTGTATCAGTTTCCAAACATTTAGCAAATAACAATTCTTAACAAAAATTTTCTTTTTTTTTTATAAATCTTACATAAGCTAAAAGTAAAGCTTCATTTCTTGGTAAAGTTGACTCATCAAGGTGTATAGAGAATTCAGAAGTTTTTAAGTACTCACATAAAGAATTTTCTACGGACTGAGCCAATTCGTCAATCCTTCTTTATACTTCTTTTTACTTCTTTACTCAGTGGAATTCTTTTTATAATGTCGAAAGCTGGTTTGTGCAACACGGTGAGTATTACCTCACTTACAGCTGGTAAAATAATGTCTTCAGCAATAGTATGCAGCTTTCCAGACTTTGCAATCAATAAAGAAATGTTATAAGAAGCACGCAGTCCATCATCATCTCATTTATATGTTGTCCCAATTAGTTTCTGCAGTGACAGTGTTTTCAAATATTTTTCTTTGACTGTTTAAAAAAACGTTAAATCCTTATCTTTTTTATCACTGTGCATTTTTATTAAATGCTCCTTAAGCTTGGAAGGTTTCATGGAATCATTAGACAACGTTTTATTACATAGAAGACACATAGGTAAAGTACTATTTCCAGGTGATGAAATAAATCCATACTTCAAATATTCAACACTGTATTGTCGGCATTTTTTCTTTGGCTCACTCATTCTGTTATCTGTTAAAAAGGCACAAAAGGATATAACCTAGAAACTTTTGGACACTGATTGAAGTTCGGCGCCATACATACGATACCAGATAGATAATTAGCTTATCACAACATTTGTCTCTTGAAAATAAAAGGGCGCTTAGCATTGCTAAGCCTAACCAGGTCATCTTTTTTTTCCACAGGTATGTGTCACCTAACTCGTGTGGAGAGGCCAAACTCCCATCGGGCGTCTCCCCAAGTGGCGGATAGGGGAAAGCTCGCCAGATATGGTGAGTGCCGATGAAATACAATTCTCGGGGCGGACCAAAGCAGGCAACTAATGCCTTGTAGTTAGTGGAGGGATCCACAAAGGCTAAGGGACCTAACCTTAAACAAAGGCAGCTACCCACAAGGCTGTGAAGGGCAACACCCTAGTGGTTGTGCACAGGGCTAACTACCCAGTCATGTAAAAAAACACTAGTTACGAAAGCCAATCAACAATTCAAAAAACGGACTGATTCAAATGGAAACCGACCTTCGCATGATCACAGACATGATTACTGGCTAGCGACTTGGAAGGTGTTAAGCCTATACAGAGCAGGAGCCCTAACCCGCCTCACTGAACAGCTTAGAAAATACAAAATAAAAATAGCAGCACTCCAAGAAATCAGATGGAAAAATTCAGACATACTAAAAACAACAGAGTATACCATCTTTTATAGTGGAAACACCACAAATACATTAGGAACAGGTTTTGCCGTCAGGAAAAACATCCTCAATCAAATAATTGGCTTTAAACCAACCAATGAAAGATTGTGCAGCCTCAGGATTCGTGGCAAAATGTTCAATATGACCCTAATATGTGCCCATGCACTCACTGAAGATTCAGAAGGGAATACCAAAGAGGAATTCTATGATGCCCTAGAAAGGTTATATGAAGAAGCACCTAGACATGATATCAAATTAGTGTTAGGAGACTTCAACGCTAAGATTGGCAAAGAAACAGTATACAGACAGACAATTGGAAGCTACAGTCTACATGAAGAAAGCAACGATAATGGAACGCGTCTGATTGATTTTGCATCTGGCAAAGGCATGACCATTAGTAGCACTAAGTTTCCACACAAAAGAATACACAAAGAAACATGGAGGTCACCAGATGGGGTGACAAGAAATCAAATAGATCATGTGCTAATAGACAGGCGACATGGTTCAGATATTCAAGATGTCAGAAGCTTCAGAGGAGCAGATGCCGACACAGACCACATGTTAGTCAAAATAAAGTATAGACAAAAAATAAGTATCTTTCACAACACAAAAGCAAAGATAACAAACCAATTTGACTGTGAAAAACTAATAAAAGAGCCACAAACAAAAGAAAAATATGCACAAGAAATTAAAAGCAAACTAGAAACACTAGATATAGATAATACTGAAAATCTAAATAGCCACTGGGAAAAGATTAAACAAACCATAAAAAACACAGCGGAAAGTGTCATAGGGTACAAGCAAAAGAAGAAAAGAGCTGAATGGTATGACGATGAATGCAAAAAAGAAGTGGAAGAACGAAACAAATTGAGGATAATAATGCTACAAAAAGCAACAAGAAAGTCAACTCACGCATACACTGAGGCTAGAAGGAAGGCCACCAAAATATGCAGAAAGAAAAAACGTGAATGGGAAAAGGGAAAACTAGTAAAACTAGAGGAATACTCAAAAGAAAAGAAACAAGAAAAATGTACATGGCCATCAAAGAGGAAAGTAACGGCTTCCAAGCAAGATCTCACATGTGTCTTAACAAATCAGGCGACCTGCTTATAGAAAATGAAATGGTTCTAGAAAGGTGGGCGGAATATTTTGAAGAAATGCTGAACATTAAAACTGACAGCGAAAATGATGTACCAAACATTGCAGAGGACGATGGGGCAGAAATAGAAGAACCAACCTTAGAAGAAATAAATAATATTATTAAAAGACCAAAAACAATAAAGCACCAGGAGAAGATAACATAAATGCTGAGTTACTCAAATATGGAGGACGCACACTACACTTAGAAATACACAGGATGGTCAATAAAATATGGAAAGAAGAGATAATGCCAACAGAATGGGAAACAGCCTTAATAGTTCCGCTACACAAGAAAGGTTCGAAACTTAACTGCAACAACTACAGAGGAATCTCACTTCTCAACACTGTTTATAAAATACTAACAAAAATAATAGCCTGCAGAATAGGGAATTTCAGTGAAACAGTATTAGGTGACTATCAATGTGGTTTCAGGCCTAGCAGAGCAACCACAGACCACATCTTTTCCCTTCGAAACACTCTAGAAAAATGTTATGAGCATAATATAAACCTACATCAGCTGTACATAGATTTCAAGATGGCATATGACAGCATCAATAGAAATTATCTTTACAAAACATTGCAGGAGTTGTGTATCCCCAACAAGCTCATTAGACTAGTACGTATGACATTAAACAACTCAAGAAGCAAAGTGAAAATCCAAGGGCGAAGCTCAAGAGAATTTAAAGTAAACCAAGGACTTAGACAAGGAGACTCCCTTTCGTGCATACTTTTCAACTTAACCCTAGAAAAAGTCATAAGAAACGTACAGTTGGATAAGCGAGGAACTATAACACACTACCTCAGAAGTGAAAAAACAAAGTCTATGAAAACAGGAACAATAATTACAGAACCCATCCAATACCTTGCATATGCTGATGACATAACATTGATAGGAAAGCAAAGCAAGGATATAGCAAAAGCATACATAGAATTAGAAACAGCAGCTCAGAAAGCAGGTTTAACAGTAAACGAAACAAAGACTCAATATATGCTGTTACAAAGAAATGAAAAAGAAGGAAGAGAAAAATTTTTCAAACTCAGTGATAGAGCATTTGAAAGAGTAGAAAACTTTAAATACCTGGGATCAACCATAAGTGAGAAAAACGATATAATGATAGAGATAAAAAACAGAATAGAAGTAGGGAACAGAATATATTATACACTGCATAAAATACTGAAAAACAGACTGATCTCCAGAAAAATTAAAAAAACCATATACAAGACAATGATCCGGCCAGCAGTAACATATGGTAGCGAAACATGGACCATCAGCAAACAAGCAGAAAATATGCTAAACACTTGGGAAAGGAAAATATTTAGGAAAATATATGGGCAAGTAAAGGACAATAACGAGTGGAGAAGTAGAACCAATTCAGAGCTGTACAAACTGTATGAAGAACCAAATATAACAGCTGAAATTAAAATGAATAGATTAAGGTGGGTAGGGCACATAGAAAGAATGGAAAACAACAGCGGTCCAAAAACGATTTATAAGACAACACCTAATGAGAAAAGGCCTAAAGGCAGGCCAAGAAGCAGATGGTTGGAGGAAGTGGAGAAAGACCTTAAAGCCATAGGAGTGAGAGAGTGGAGGAAGAAGACCATGGATCGGGAAAAGTGGAGAAGTGTAGTATGGCAGGCCAGGGCCCTAAATGGGCTGTAGAGCCAAAGGAAGAAAGAAGATGTGTCACCTAAAAATACAAACTCTCTATAAACATGACAGACATTGTAATCTTAGAGATTCAGAGTAAATATGGCGCATTTTCTGCATAAGCTTGTTTTCTGCCGTCTGTCTCTCACCGTTCCATGCTTGTTATTAACTTAATTAGCTGGCGCTTTTAGTTTATTTATTGTTTTTATTTTTATTTCCATTAAATTAAAATGGATTTTAATTTTACTATTTTGCATTTAACCTTGCGCGGACCCCCTAGAGTTGTTCAGGGACCCCCAAATGAATAAAAAATTTCAGCGGACCCCCTGGATGCTATCAGGGACCCCTGAGGGTCCGCAGGGACCACTTTGGGAACCACTGCTATAGACTATAGTATAGTATATCATGTATTACTCATATTGCAAGTTTTTATTTATTTTGCTTGTCTTGCAAGCAGCAAGGCATAGCGAAATTTTATTAAAACCTTTTGCTTGTCTTACTGCTAAACGCTTAAAGTAAACATTTGAAAACCTAGTTAATTGTAAACCAAGGTTTGACAGTGCTTGATTTTTTTATAAATGATACATTTTCTTTGTTAGAAGTTCTAGACTAGCTATGGCCTGTGAGTAAAAGAGGCTGTCTATTGTCTAAGTTGGAACCAGTACGGGACCCGTGCATCTGAGTGCACAACACTTCTACAGATTAAAAAATTTTAATTAAAACTTAAAAATGATTTACACTCTCGGCCCTCCAATTAGTCCAATGATGTCTATGATTATCATAAATTATCACTTAATCAAGTTACTATGAGTATTACTTACCCTGTTTATTTTTACCCGCCATTCGGATCCTTTGCTTTACTCAATACTACCGAGTGTATATTATCTTATATACTAAATAATAAGTATATTGTCCCCAGTTTGATAAACAGTCTATTATTTACAAAACCATTTAATTTATCTCGTGGGCGGATTGTCGTAAACAATTACCCTTTCAACTCTTGTACTCTCAATTGAAATTTCCTTCAATATTTAATCTGTTAGATCATAATATATGCATTTAGAAAATATTAATTACTTTGGATTTACTTTTTTCATGTCAATAGATTTAAAAGAAATAAAATGCCCGCTATAAAGTATATATATATATGTAAGTTTTACTACTCTTTTGTGAAGAAAATTAATAATATGTGGCGATATTGTTCCTTTTTTTCATGATTTCGCAAACTGAAATCATCAAATATGAATCTGCTAATAGTTTTGTTTGTGCTTATTTGTTTTCACTCGAAATATCGTTTTAGACTATACTGCTAAAATTAACAGTACATACTGCATTACTAAGTAAGTGTACTTTTATTGAATATTTAAAAAATATGATTTATTGACATACTGCGTCAATGTCAATCTCGGTCTCTTCTGACTTCAGGCAGTGACTAACCTACCCACAGACACAATTATCTTACACTTGAGGCGTTTTAAGCCAGAATAGCATAACCCACTTAAGTTAGGCAAATATGGCTCTAATTACTTCATACTCATAATATTAAGTCAGTTAGCGGCCATTCTGGAAGATGAAATACTTCTGTATCCATTACATGCCATGCCTTATTAACTTATTAATGGACTAACTAAAGGGTTGGTGTGGCAAGCACAATGCCTAAGGCAAATGATTCACACACACTCACACACATATATATATATATATATATATACTAGTAAACAGAGGCCCGGTACCCGGACCGGCTATTAGGCATGCAGTTGGAGTTGAAAATGGTGATATATATATTTGAGCATAACAACAATCAGTCTGTAAACAAAAAATAGCATGTCTATGTACTCGAAGTGGCCCCAAAGGACATGAACAGATTATTGTAGCCAAAACACATTTAAAGGACACTTAATAATACATCAAATAAAGCTAATATTTTATATAGTTCCTCCCAAAGAAAATAATCCTCATTATGGGTACAGAAGCTTTAACAAAAACAATCCCAGACTATTAAACTTTGAATCTAACATCCAACTTTACATAATTTGTGCACACTACACCATATCATTCAAAAATCTTAATTCATTAATATTATTTTAAAGGACTCATTTTCAAACAGTTCTTCATTTTGTTTTATCATGTTCAACATGACGTATATAAAAAAAAGAGAGACATGAGTGAGTGCCTGCCAGTAAAGCGATGCGCCACATGTTTAGCAGGTGGTTTATTTACTGTTATACACATTGTAGTACATGTATAGTATAATATATCGTACCGAGAATTAACTAAGAAAATATTGCCAATCCGGTTCACTTTTGATTACAAAAAAATATAATTCCTGTTACCTTTAATATACTTGACAGACCAATCATTTTGAATAACAGCAGAAAGCAATTCTTTATTGATATAATATCCTTGTTGTGTTTAGAATGACGGACGTGAAAATTTCATGAACAGAAATAACAAAGAAATCTATGAAATACTGTAATAGAAAATAACATTTGGCTTTTATTGCCATGACCACAATACAATATGAAAAGAAATAACAAAGAGATGTACAAAATACTGCAATAGAAAAGAACATTTATCTTTTGTTGACATGAACACAATACATATCATCGATAAAATGTGTGCTGTTGAAGAAGAAATAGGAACACGCGAATGCAAGCGAGTATACTTTTAAGTGTCTTGCTTCTTTCTCATTAATGCACGCTCCCCCAACACAAACGTAACACTGGTTTATTGATTTTTTTTATTCTGCGAAGGTGTGATGTAAAACACTCCACCTCTAATCCCTTCCCCCGCTTGTAGTTACATAGTTGTCCCCCCATTAGCCTGAGAAACTTCATTCTAGAAACTTTAAAAAAAAACAAATACTGAAAACACTTTTTAAATAATGTTTAAATCTAAAAATTAATAAGAAATCAATGCTTAGTGACTATAAAAGACGAATGTGTTAAACAAATAAATTTTATTTATGTTATTGATGCTCTGGTGCAAAGATGGCTACAGCATGCTGGGTCAGTATTGGCTGGTCTTATGGATAATTAACCATTTAAAATAAAAATTTATCAAGAATAAATGATAATGCGATTATATTTTAATGCATTTTTTTTTTCTTGAAATTAGATATGGAATCTGAAGAATTTCACAAGGAAATTTCTCCAACAGTTTTGAGCTCAAATGATGTAAAAATAAATAATTCTGATGAATTGGAGCCAGAATCACTTTTAAATAATGTTGCAGTTTGTGAATTTACTGCATCTGATTATAAAACTGAATTATCATCTGATAAAAAAACCAAGCAAGGAATATGTGATAATGAAGATTCTGACGTTGACAATTCTTTAAAGCTTTATTTGGAGAACTCTTCTGACGTTGACAGTACTTTAAAGCTTTATTTGGAGAACTCTTCTGAAGATTCTGACATTGTAGAAGACTCATCAGAAAAAGGTAAAAGATCTCATGACAGCAGCCTGCAGAGTGCAGAGAAACCTGGTCCCAAGAAAGATACAATCTGTGGGTCTTCACCTTTGGAAAAATTAATAGAGCCTAACCCTGAACTGGAGAACTCTTCTAAAGATTCTGACATTGTAGAAGACTCATCAGAAAAAGGTAAAAGATCTCATGACAGCAGCCTGCAGAGTGCAGAGAAACCTGGTCCCAAGAAAGATAAAATCTGTGGGCCTTCACCTTTGGAAAAATTAATAGAGCCTAACGCTGAACTGCCAAGTACTTCAACAGAGTCTAAAGATTCAGGTAGAAGAAAAAGAAAAAAATGTAAGCAAATAATTATTCTCATCTTAAGCCTCTTCATATTTCACTTGTTTGTTTTTAACAATTAAACTTCAATATATTTTAACAGTTGAAATTATAATACTGATTTTTTAATACTTTTGTATGGAATTAATCAAAGCTTATTTAATAAAATATGTGAATGAGTTAATGTTAACCTATAATATTATTTGATTGCATCACACTTATTATTCATTTACAAAGTCTTATTCCAATACTGATGTGTCCAATCTTTTACTATTTCAATTCCAAGATATTTGTTCCATGATATACTTGTTAATAAAAAGTAATTTCTATGTTTTTGTCTCTAATAATTGTAAACTTTAAAAAAAAGTACAGGATAAAAGAGGAAAGGCTTCTTCTTCTTTGTTCTCGATATATGATTATGGAGGATTTCAAACGACCAGGCCTATAGTTATGATGAACTGCACGGTGGCATCCAGGTCCATCTCGCTCCCATAAAGTTTTTGATTGAAGGAGGTCATCTGTGGCCAGAACCTGTTGTGAGCTGTGTCATGTAAAGGGCATGTTTAGAGAACATGTTCTGCATTCTCTGGAGACATCCCACATGGGCAGTCCTCACTGTTTCCAATGCCTAGCCTTCGGAACATGTGTTGTCTTAGTCTGTTGTGCCCAGTTCTGAGTCTGAAGATAATATTTTGAGCTTGTCTGGGAAGATTATAATAGGGGTCGTTTTTGTCATGATCTGGGTGATTCCTCATCCATTTCTGCTGGATCCGTTCACCTATACAGCCCTTCATTTCTTCCGCATCCAGAGGGACATCCACCTGTATTTTTTTGCTGCCAGATTTTGCCAATTGGTCAGCAATCTCATTGCCATCTACCTTGGTGTCACCTGGTATCCATTGCAGAACTGTTTCCTTTGAGTTTTGGGTCAATTTATGAAGAGCTGTTCTGAGCTGGGTTAATTGAGTGTAGTGAGGATCCTGCAGAGACTATAATTTTTTTGGCATCTGTGAGTATGACTATGTTGCTGTTTGGTGAGGAGTTTGTGAGTATGTTGACAGCTTCTTCAATTGCTTCTTTTTCGGCTTTGAAAGAGTCTGAAGTTTCCCCAGTGGGCATACTATGTTTTATTATTTGCTGCCTTGAGATGTTGTTTTCAATGGTAGGCATGTTTTCTACTATGTTTCTGGCTTCGGCTGCATTATCATGGAGCTCTTGGAGGTGTTCAGACCAGTTAGGAATGTAGTTTTGCCTTGCTCCTTTTGGAATAGATTCTTTTGCTGCTCTTAGTATCGCTTTGGACAGTGCAGAGTAGGATGAGTTGATTTTATTGGTTTTGCAATTGATTAGGGCAGAATAGTTGTCTGTGAGATTTTGGAAAAGGTCCCAGTTAGCTTTCTTGTAGTTCCATCTGGGGTACAGTGAGTTATTATATGGGCAGTGTTTTCTTTTGAAGGTGATTATTATTGGTCTGTGGTCACTTGTTGCCAGTTGATCCATAACTTGTCTCTTGCTGCCTTTAGAGATGTTATTTGAGGCGAAGGCAATGTCTGGGGTAGTTGACGTTAGCCAAGTTCTGGAATAAAAGGATGGCTTGTCATTTGGTTTATTTAGTAAGGTCAGCCTATTTTCTCCTTGCCATTCTTCGATTTCTTCTCCTCTGGCATTTAGGTCTGGGTACCCCCAGCTTTGTGAGTGACTATTCATATCACCCACAACAATGCTTTCTTCACCATAAGGGAGTTGTATCCGGTCTAGTTCCAATTTCTTGTCGGGTGGACAGTAGCAATTGAATAGGCTTATATTTCCTTCTGGGAGTAGAAGCTTAGTGCCCAAGAATTCTGTGTCACTAGAGGGAGGTATGTTGATATCTGTAGTGGGGATATCATTCTTAACTAGAGTAATCACTCCTCCTTTTGGTCGGTTGTCTCTATCTTGTCTATAACAGGTGTATCCTCTAATAGAAAAGCATATGTTGCTATTTAGGTGGGATTCTTGAATGCAGGCAATATCTACTTTTTGTTGATAGAGGAATACTTTTAGGGCCTCCTTTTTTTTTGTATTCCTTCTGCGTTCCATTGGAGATTGTCAGTATGTGTTTATCTTGTTTGGAGTCAGTAGAGTTTGCTTCCTTTCCTCTGCTCCTGACTTTACAGGCAGAGGAAGAAGAACCACCAGCTCGCTTGGGTGGGCTCCTTCAAGGTGGAGAGCCCGGCCCCCTACCTGCGCGGCGGGATTCCACAGGCAGGACGCCATATCTATTATGCGGGTTTTTTTCCTCCATATTTGTCGAGGTTGCGTGGCTGTATGTTTTGCGCCATTAAGGCCTACTGCCTCCGTCTTCAGCTTGCTGTTTTTCTGGATTTGCTTCCATAGCCTTTGGTCAGCCAAGACCATCTGCAAGGCAGCAGTTGATTTAATTTCGGAGTTTTCTCTTCTAGATGTCTGCTATCCTTAGCTAACGGCCTCATCTGACTGGGTTTAGAGTTTGAGTGCTCTGTGTTTGCTTTTTGCTATCATTTCTTAGGGTTTTTGAGGCATTTTTTATAAAGGTATCCTTACCACGGGACACCTCACCCTCCATGACAGCAAACCAGTTGGTCCGCGACCGCTTATTTAGTATTCACGGCTGACCCTTATATCTAAGGGTCTTTCCCCTATCCGCCAGCTGGGGACGCGCTTGGTAGGAGATGGTAGCTCCCCCAAGAGGAAAGGCTTTTTAAATACATTTTAAATACTTTGATAATTAGTTGTTCCCTAGGGCCATTTTATTTATAATAAGACTTGTTTAGGTAATTTTAAACTGCCTAGCAGTATCAAGCAGTTATAATCTAAAAAAAAACAAAAAAAAAACAAAGTGTCAATTCAAATTATTAGCCTAGTTTTTAACATGTTTTATAGTTTGCATAAAATTGATTTCAATGCCATTCATTAATTTTCAGCTTTGAACAGAAAATCTCCAGAAAGTTTTTGGGATGAGAAAGATCTAGAACATTTTAGAAAACCGTTTAAATTTGGTAAGTTTTGTTAATTACTTATTGCTCATCTGTAAATGCAGTTGCAAAAGTTTTTTTTTTGATTCATAATAAAAAAAATGTTATAAAATGAGTCTCAGCTGGCTCGATTTTAAGAATCCAAAATAATTATGAATTTGATAAAATGTTAAGTGAGGTTTTTTGTTTTACTTCTTCACATATATAATATTATTAGTTATATATATTTGTAGAGTCATACTTTGAGATTAATATTGCAGAATATTATTAGTACTCCACCTAAAATCTTATTTGATAAACCCTTTTTTTACCTGTTTAAAAATTTCAGGGTGGAAAAGAGAAATTGTTTATCGTAATACTGTTAGTGATGCCAGAAATATACAGTCTGATGTGTATTACTTTCCACCAGCTGGAAAAAAATTAGTAAGTTTCATTTTTTTAATGAGTGTTTGTTTATAAAACAATATACATTAAATATATTTTAGCTGTTCAAATAATTATATTTGTTTTTTTTTTTTTTTACTTTAGAGATCTCTCGTAGAAGTCGCTGGTTATTGTAAGTAGTTTTATTTATTTTCTAGGTATAAAAACAAATAATAAATTTATAACAATTAAATCTCCATTTAAATGCTGACACCAATTTTCATTTTAATGTTTGAATAAAAGGCCATTGTTTTATTATCAAATGAGGTTGAATTTATCACTTCTTGGAAAATGGAAGAATCTTATAAGCCAGTAGCCCCCCCATCCTTTTTCTCGCAGCGGACCAGTCAACGTCTGATAATTTATTGATAATTTATCAGTGCCCTGCTGGCGGTGGAGTGGTGGTTATTTATATTTTAGATTGTTTGATTTACAATGCCACTGCCACTCACAGCCGCTCAGCTCCCGGTTAACCTCTCGTCCATGGAAAGTTGCACAATTACGAGAGAAATACACCACAGTAAATAAAAAGAAAATAATTTAATGTTTCTTGAAGGGGGAGTCAGCTCCATTTGATCCACGGACTGGTACCGGTGAGTGACCTGGGGATAGGGAACCACTGTTATAAGCTATACTAAGATATTTTTTTAAAAAAGGTAATCCAAATCGTAGACAAAATCTAAAAGGCCATCTCAGATGTTCATCCTTGGCTTCATACACTGAGTGAAAAGAAAAACTAGTTAGAGTTCATATCATCCATTTTACTCTGATAATATTAGTAATTAGCTGTGGTTTTTCATTAGTTTAACAGACCACTTACATTGATTAATCTACGATGATGTTTTCAGTCCAAGTAATGCCATTTTTTTTATGTGGATTAAAATTTCAAAGGCCTTAGATCAGTAGTGATGAAATTTACTTGATTTATCTAAACTTTACTAATTATATTATTTTTTTTTTAAATTTAATAATTGAAACATGCTCTAACCCATTTGATTATCTAATGCTCTGGTCATAGTTAAAGTAACAAACAGAAAAAAAAAAGAGAAAAGACAATATTATCTAAAATATTAGCATTTAATGTTTATAAAAAACACAACACTTAATTTTGTGTGTGTGTCAATGAATGGTGGTGTGTATTTTCCCTGAAAAATTAATGCAGTGAAAACTTTTATGTATTTTTTTTTTTAGTGGAGACAAATCATGAGGCAGGCCTAAACCTAACACATTTCACATTCAGAAAAAAGAAAATATACAAACCGCCTGAAGAAATCGAGCGCAAAGCTGGGAAATCTCACAACAAATCCGTTGAACAGACTTCTGAAAAAGGTCCGAAAAAAAAGTGCTTTGAAGACAGAAGCACAAAGAAAACATCCCTTGTTACTTCTAAAGAAAGCGCACCTCGTGCCATTCTTCGGAAAGGCCCCTCTTCAAAACAGACAAAACAATGGGCCAAACCAAATATTGCAACACCTGATAAATCATTACCAACTGTGCGCTCTGAAAAGCCTCCCCCTGTTTCTGATCATGTTCACTCAGAAATTCAAGTGATTTCTGCTGAAAGTGAGTCACAGACAAATGAAAATCATCCACATCCCTCGATAGGTACATTTTCATTGAAGAAAGCATCGCAACCTAAGGAAAAGGTCATTCAGATCAAGGTTGTAAAGAAAAAAAACACCAGTGATTTGCAGGATATTTTGGGACATCCTTCAGACCTTATTGCATCTATCGTGTCACAGACACATCTGAAACGTCCAGCCGAGAAAAATACCACAACACTTGAGCAGCCACATCCCTCGATAGGTACATTTTCATTGAAGAAAGCATCGCAACCTAAGGAAAAGGTCATTCAGATCACGGTTGTAAAGAAAAAAAACACCAGTGATTTACAGGATATTTTGGGACATCCTTCAGACCTTATTGCATCTATCGTGTCACAGACACATCTGAAACGTCCAGCCGAGAAAAATACCACAACACTTGAGCAGCCTGTCTCTAAGTTGAAAAGAACTGAACCGTCAGTTCCAGTCAGTCATGTGTAAGTTACATTGTTACATTCTTTTAACTGGTAAAGTTTTTCACAGACTCGCCTTTTCACCAACATGATTTAGTACTAATGAAAAAAAAAAGGTCCTTTATTAAGAAACTGTTCTGCGTTTATGTCTCTTTATCAGCAAAATTATTTATTGGATTTAAAAATAAAATAAATTTCCCCTAGCCCAAACAGGCCATTGGGGAAGATGAAGTGTAGAATTCATATGTTTCCATAACCTCAAAATATGATGAGATTGTGTGATTAGCACAACACCCAGCCGCCTTTACTTCCCCAACTTAAGGTCAGATACTCATTTAAAGCTGGGAGGACTTGTGGGACGTTTTTGATACAAATTTCACCTGGAAAAATTCCCATGGGTTTCACTCTAAAGTCAACAGTCGAGTATCTACACCACTCTGCCCTCTGTCCCACTGTATTGGGTTAATTGATGAATAACTAAATGACATAAAATAAACACTATTAAAAATTGGATATTTTGTATTTTTAAAGTTTTTTTTAAAACATAGAATGCATTGAATTCCTGCAGCCCTGGTGTTAAAGGCTAAAGTACTCTTTTATTTAGATATTGTTTTTTGTTTTAAATTTTGTTTGAAAACATGGAATGTTTGTGTACATATCATAATTGTAAGTTATATCTTTTTATTTATTAATCTAGCCTAACAGCATCATCAAGTTCTTATATGACAGTCCCTTTGACAAAATGTTGCTTAACATGCTTAGGAGAATCTGAATTTCTTCTTTGCCCTGATTGTAAAAATCTTCATCACCCAGAATGTAGCAGAAAGTTTGGATACGATAAATCTGGTGTGAAGTGTGTCGTAAGTACCATTTAAACATATATTCAGGATTTGAATGCCCTTTGCAAATCTAAAAAAACTGATTGACTTCAGAAATGTATAAACTGAAATTCCAGGCAAAGGAAACCCTGTTGAAAATAAACTTTGCTGGCACTCTATGGAATTTGAAAGTGCCATCTTTTATTTGTGCCTACTTATTACATTGATATTTTTTTAAACCTAGGTTGTTTTTTTTTTTTACTTTTGGCCCTGTATGACAATATTATTTGTCAATTATTACCATTTTTTTTTAATATATAAAAAATACTTTTTAGGGAAACCTATCTGGTGACCAATATTAATATAAACAGTGAAGATGGGGAGTTTACAAACATGTCAACACTTCTAAATTTAAATCCAAGACATGCTTCTAGATTGGATGCCATACTATCTTACTGCTACCCTCATAAATTGTCCAGTAAATATTGTATTTTTTTCCTGCTGACCGGTATTTATTCTTCTCTTCCAGTACGTTCATTATACCAGTCTGTCTAGTTGCCATCTTTCCAGACCGACCTTCAGTTTCTAACAAACCCCAATATCCAATAATAACATTGATTTTTCCTAAAAGCAATCCAGCTGTTACTTGTTAGCTGCATCCCTGCAAGTAATGTCCATCTCACACTAGTATGGCTCCACATCCTCTTACAGGATATGTCTCAATCTCAGGACGGTTGAGTCTCACACTAGTATGGCTCCACATCCTCTTACAGGGGATGTTTCTTTGTCCCAGGATAATTGAGTGGTATTGTATGAAAAATAAATTCTACTCAGTTTCTGATGGGATATGACTATGAAAATTAACTTACTAAAAAATTAGTGCCGTTTTAAATGGCCTTGAGATAAAAATAGTAAATTTCAAATCCGGCAGATCACCTCTGAAATGTTTTGTTTTTATCCTAATTATTTATAATTATAATTCAGGGAGCTAAACCTTGGACTCTAACCATTAGCCTACCATTAGAAGTCTTCAAGAGAGTAATGAATAATGCTCTCATTTATTTCGACAATATTTCAAAATATTGAAATGAAATTTTGGTTCCATATCAACATTTGGATAAAATGCTTCACAAGTTTTTAACTTTCATACCTTGTAATTTTTCAGATGTGTTCTAACAAAAATAGATCAAACAATGCAACTAGCTCTTCAGTGTCTGCTTTGCAACGTTTATTGTCCTTAAGAAGCCTCGCTAATACTGCTGAAAGTTCTAGGGCTAATGTAGGTGGTTCACAGTTGCCTCCCTTGCAGCCAGCAATACAAAACAGCTTGAATCCTAGACCCCCACCTCTATTGCATGCTGTTCAAATCCAGCAGACATTGACTAACTCTGTTGGTCCAAATCTCCCACCACCTCCCCTGCTACTTCCTTCTGGTGAAGCTCACAACTCTCCTACCTTGCTACTTCGTGAGGGTGAAGTTGACAAGTCTAACATCACCCCCACTTCATCAATAGCAGGAAATCAAACACCCAAGAACTTGGTGTTGGTTTCCTTGCTACCAGGAACGAATGGTACATTGAATTCTTCCCCAAACACTTTGACCGAACTGAATTCTAATCAAGAACTTTCTCAGCCCCAGTCAAAAAATGCAGAGCAAAAAGTTGGTGGTATGGGTAGCAATGAAACAAATAGAAATGACACAGATCCAGCTGGTAAGAACAAATCAAATTTTTTATTACCAGCCCCTACTACTCTTTTACATGTGCCTGCAACACAGAAACCAAATGTTCCTCCTTGGCAAAGTAGATTGAAAGCTACAGTGAATTCTTCCTCAAAGCTGCCAGACAATTCAGAGGGGAAAATTGACATTATTAGCTATGAAAACAGTGGAAACACTGATCCAGCTGCCAGGAACAAATCAAGGTCTTTATTACCTACTACTCTTTCAAATGTACCTTGTGGAAAGAATACTTCGGCCAATTGTTTATCAAAGCCTTATAGAGTTTCAAATTCAAAGCAAACACTTTTTCAGCCCCAGCTACATGCCGCTATTCCACATGAGCAGCCTGACTCCCCAGGCAACAATACCTTGAGCCAAAGCGATGAAGACATTGACATGGCTCTACCAGTTTCCTTTGAAAAGTCTTCTGCTGATCATGTGACTCGGCAGTCTTCTAGCATTTATGCTGTGAGCTCTGATGTATCTCTCCATTCTAAAGGGTATGTGGCCACTGGTATTAATGTATTACTTCATGTGAAGAACAATGAACCAGAACACACCCCATCAAATGTATCACTTCATTCCAAAGAAGATGATGACTGTTTAATTGTATCATCTGAATCACTAAAGCTAAAAATACCATCACATATGACTGGGATGTTAAAGTTTGCCGATCCTGTGGTGCTTAATTTAAACAATAAAATCCACACTGTGCCTGTATCCTGTATCAAAACATCTTCCAAAGGGGATGTGGAGTTGACCATTCCACCTGAGTCTTCTGTCCCTGCAGCAAATGATTCATCAGTGACTGTCACACTGATTCATCACCCAACATCACTGGCCACTTGCCGTGAGACTTTGCAAGAGGCAAAATCTGAAGGAAACACAAAATTTAGAAACTATCTACAATCTGTCTGTTTAAAACAGTTCAGCTTTAGTGTTATGATGAATATTTTCAGACATTTGCCCGTTCAAGATCTTTTGAGGTGAGTAAGGAATATTTTAAATTTACATTGCCATGATAATTTGCCCTACCTTTTTGTATTTAGTCAAAGGGTGACCCAGTGTTTACTTATGAGCGAAGTCCCTGTAATTATGAGATATTTATCATATGATTCTATAGACCAGAAATGGGCCATTTTGTGTAGTGCACCTTTCTTATCTCCACCATAGTCAAATGTGCTAACAGTATCTTTTGCCCCCATATAGACTTTAATAGATGCTTTGGTTTAGTAGGTCTTAATACTGTTGAGATGTGCACAGTAATTCAAATTTCCTTCTCAGGCTGCACAGTCTTATCTTTTTCCACACACAACCTTTAGTAATGAGAGGGAACTTTGTCAGACACGGTCATAATTATGTAACATTTTCTGTATCGTTTAGTGTTCTCGTTATTTTATCAGGTAAAACTCATACAATGCATAGTGAATAATTGTGTGTGTGTTAATATCTTTACTTACATAAAATATTTCAGATTGAGTCTGGTTTGCAGGGATTGGAGAAATTTGGTGTTACAACCTTGTTTGGTAATAAAATATAATTTGTTTTTTAAATCAAATCTTTTGAATACTTTTAAAACAAAAGTTATAATAAATAATTATTCAATATTATTATAAATTGATGTTTTAATCTATCATTATAATGAGAATTATAAATTTATGTTTTAGTCTATTCTTTTGATGCTATCCATTTTTTTTTCTTAATAAGAAATTCATTACTATTTTTTTTATTACTCTAGTTGGATTATTAAACCGAATGTTAGATTATTTTATGTTTCTGTTTCTTTTTATTTTTTTTAAACAAAGTATAAATATTGAATGGTTTTAGAAAACAAAATTAAACAGTATGCTGGTATTTTATATATTTTCTGATCTATAAATGATATTTAATTTATTTATTTTAAGAAATATATCTCAGACATGGGTTATCCCTTTTGATAAATTTAGAGCCAATCAGAGTTGTTCATCTTATGTTGTTACATGTATATGTAATTTATTTCATTCAGAAGAATGCATGCATCAGCACATATTGTTTTCAATTGGTTGTATATATGTTTTAAACATTAATTTTTTTTTAAATTTTGACAGTGGTATAATGTCTACCTGAGTGGTGTCACTATCACAGATTGGCAAAAAGCAGCAACATTCTTTAATGCAGTCAATGTGAAGAAATTGGTATGATGTTATTTGTAAATTTGTGCCCGTCTTTAAAAGATATCACTTCGCCAAATAATAAATTATGAAAACCAAGACACAGTGTCTTAACATTTTGTCATGTAATTAAAAATTTAAAAAAAAATGATTTGGTAATGTTTCCTCTTTTACAATATAATATGTCTGAAAAGTCTGTTTTCATTAAAACCAAAGATTTTTTTTGTATTTAGAAATGTTTGTGCCTTGGATCATTTAAATGTTACTCTAATTAAGACTGATTTTTAATCTCAAGTACCTAACTAATGAAAAAATAAATATGTTGCTTTTAGTATTTTATAAATAAAGTGCTAAAAATATAATTCAATTTTAAAAATTGTAATATATATGTTATTTAATATATTTGTAGCGACCAGTAATATTTAAATATATATTTTCATCTTTTACAGAATTTGGAAAATCTTTATATTCTTGAGAATTCCTGGAACTGTATTACGCAAGCTATTCCAATGATCACAAATTTGGAGCACATAATTTTCAATAATATTCCTGCTTTTGTTTTAGAAACATTAACAAAAAAAATGCAGAACTTGGTCAACATAAGTGCTGGTGCAATACTTGAAGATACTGAACCGTAAGTATCTATTTTTATGTTGTTTTATTTTCTTTGACTTTTTAACCTGCATTATAGACATTCGCTTAAAAACTTTCTAGCGTATGCAACAGATTTCTTTTTATGAGAGTGTACAGTAAGTACGGATGGCCGAATGGTGTAGATACTCGACTGTCAACCTGAGAGTTCTGGGTTCAATCCTCGGTGAGGCCCATGGAATTTTTCCAGGTGAAATTTGGTGCAAAGTCGTCCCACAAGCCCACCCAGCTTTAAAATGGGTACTTGACTTAAGTTGGGGAAGTAAAGTGCGGCTGGGCGTTGTGCTAACCACACAATCCCTTCATATGCCGAGGTTATAGAAACAGATGAATTCTACACTTCATCTGCCCCATTTGGCCCGTTGGGGCCAAGAAGGGAAACTTTACTTTACAGTAAGTTCAGCTATCCCACATATGAGCTTTCAACATACATCTGGTCATGGGCAAAACATTCTTCTTCCAAGTCACTTGTAGGTTTGTTCCCTGTGGCACAGGGTAATAGGCATTACATAACAAGCAAAAGCATAACAAGCTCATGAGGTCCAGTGAGACAGATGAAGTAGTTTACTTGTTCCTTTAGCCAGAATATACTGTGGGATTGTGTAGATAATACAGTGCTCTTCATCGTTACTGTCTAGGTGGGGACGGAAGGTCGTATGGTAAAGCGCTAGACTGTCGACCTGAAGGTACCTGGTTCGATCTTCAGTGAGGACCAAGGAAATCTTTCCGGTCTTGGCACAAGTTCCCGGTATATCTCCCGTGGTGCCTCCATGGCCATTGCACTGTCGTGTATGGTGGGGATGAAAGAAGGGCAACAGAAAAACCGTCCCATTAGTGGTTTACAGGGATCTAAGAGATTTCATCTCATCCTTACAGGGACTTCACACACTGTCTGGGTGAATTCAGGTGCCCATTTTTAAAGCAGGGTGGTCATTGTAGATAAGAAGCTTGTTTAAATTATATAACAGTGGAATTTGAGGATTTTAGAACTTGTTAGATTATTTATGGCCAAACTATGGCCCATTAGTTTGTTTGATCTTGCCTGTGCTCCTGTCTGTTATGCTCATTCACATCAGTGGTGTTTACATAAAATGTATATTAGCTCACATAAACACTTCCATCCTTCTGCTCTATGTCCAGCCCTTCTGTGAAATTTAAGAACCTATTCTGACTCATGGATCGCAATGTTTGTCCACCCCCATGCATTAAATGTTATGGTTTTGTGGAGATTTTTTTTTTTTTGAGGAGATTCAGCTATTAGTTACGTTTGAAACAGATTTAGGGCCTTCGAGGCTGTAAATCAACTCATTTCTGAAATCTAAACCACTGATGAGAATTGTGAGGTCAACAATTTCATTCTTAATTTTTTACATGACTTGTTTTATTGTGCTTAAAGAAACCTCAAAAATATATTGAGATTTACAACAACCTTGTAAAAACCAGAAAACTGACTAAAGAGAAATGGGGGTCAGAAAATTGTGCTTATTGTACTCACCTCATATTTGCAAACTTAAAAGTTTTTTTTTGTTTTACACATCATTTCTATATTTTTGTAATAGAAAATGTTTTTGTTTTACAAATTATTTTTATATTTTTGTAATAGAAAATGTTTTTGTTGAATTTTCATCCTATTTGTAATGGCTCTTATTCTTCTGCAACAGTTTCACACAATGCAACTCTTTCGTACATCATATCTACCAAACCAGAGCAGTCTTACCCCTGTCTGGCACTTAATAATACACACAGACATTTTAGATAAAGAACATTTTCGTACATCATATCTACCAAACCAGAGCAGTGTTACCCCTGTCTGGCACTTAATAATACACACAGACATTTTAGATAAGGAAATTTTAAATGTTTTATTATGTTTTGATTTTTATTTCATAATTTCCCTTTTTTTTATGTCTCTTGACAACATCAAGAAAGTTGTTCGTAATGATGACAATGACATACACAAATGATAACTTTTTTTAAAGAGTTTATAAATCTTGATGAGCTAATGAAAAATAATAATGATTTTGGCTATACATGTTATTTTAAGAAATGGCAGTTAAGGGTTGTTGTTTATTTTAATCTTAAAATACTTTTTATGTTTTTAACAGAATGTCAACAGTACCGGTAATGCAGACTAAGATGAAGGTATCTCAAATGTCTTTGTCGGTAGATCAAGTTCGTGTTGGAAAACTGAGGACTTCTCATGCCTCAGCGTTTAACAGTGTTCCTGAAAAAGATCTAGTTCTTACGACTCAGTCTAATACTAGCGGCACAGAGCTTACTGCAGAGGAAGAAAATGCCATTTTGCTGGCCTGCATGCGCCTCAGCCAACTGGGCTACACCATCGACCATTCATCAATTATTATGAAATGCATTGAACTGTTTTATAAAAAATACCACAAAGAAGAACTGGTCCCTGCCGTGGTGGACTACTGCAGCAAAATGTTTGACAAGAACATGCCACTGCTGAACCGGGCGAAAAAAAATACCAGTGACATCAATAGCAATCTAGAGAACTATTTCTATGTAATCAAAGAGCTGTACACAAATCTTAGCATGAATAACGTAACACCCAGTCAGGTGCTGGTGTTTGACTTAAAAATCTTCACTGTCTCCTTGGATGGTAGAAAAGTAAGTGTGACTGGCCTGTCACTGATGTCTCCGGATAATGACAATGGTCTGTGTCCTATCATGCTCATACTTCCCATCACGCTCACATGTCCCAGGTCAGCTGTCTTGAAGCATCCTGACCTCATCATGGCCCAAGGGAGACATGGTATGGCCACGTCTGAACTTGTATCCATTTACATCTCAAAGGTCATGGCTGGTTCCTCGTCCAGGCCAAAAGTCATTGTCACCCCTGACTATGCAAACCTGTTCAGAGAGGACTTTGTCTCTGCTTGCATTTCAGACTCAGTGTACTTGCACAGTGTTTCAGCTGATGTGGCTAAGTATGTTTTCCCAGGCCGCCTCGGTGGGCCTCTCCAGAATATCATAAATCTCCTAGGAGCCAAGCCACCTTTGACTTTGGATAAATTTCTAGAATTCTTTGTTGATTATTTAAAAAACAAGTCTGAGATTATAAAGGATATAAAGAAATCCTTTACTGAATCGGGGCTGTTTCCCTTGGACCCTAATGCACCTTTTAAATATAATATTGTCAAGAAGACTGATCTTCTGAGTCAAGCACATATCTGTGCTGCGAAAGAAGTTGGCCAGGTGACTAAGGAAATACTTTCTGAAAATGATGCATCGAGAACTGTTCCCAGCAGTTCCAAATCTGGCATCCCCACTGAATACTTGGACAGCACACATACGCCTGGTCTCACTGACCATATAGAGGATACTAGGGACAGTATTGAAAGTCTGGACAGTGATGAGAGCAGTAGAAGAGACGACTTGTCTGACGAATCACTTGATAGTAGCAGTAGTAGCAGTAGTAGTAGTAGTAGCAGCAGTAGTAGCAGTAGTAGTAGTAGCAGCAGTAGTAGCAGTAGTAGTAGTAGTAGCAGTAGCAGTAGTTGTAGTAGTTGTAAATTGATTGGCAATGCACTGAATGAAGGCGTGGGTGAAAAAGTTGTAACTGAGATGATCCAGAATGATTTCCCTCATTTCATAGGCTCAGATTACATACAACAGGTCACACTGTCAGACCACAATTATTTCAAGAAGTCTGGGGATCAGTCACCAACCAAGGGCTGTGAAAGAAAGGAGGCTAATTGCAGAAGTGAGTCAGGCTTGCAGCTTTCAGATGTGGGTGTGAATAAAAATATGGACAAGGAAAACAAGGCTGAAAAAACTTTTGGCAGCAGTCTTACACACACTGATGTAGTGATCGGTGAGTCAAACCCCACGGCCCAGGAAACAGCACCCAGTGCTTCATCTGACTCAAACAGTGAGAGTGAAACACCACACAAAGCTTCAAGTGAATCCGACTCAGACAGTGAGAGTGAAACACCACACAAAGCTTCAAGTGAATCCGACTCAGACAGTGAGAGTGAAACACCACACAAAGCTTCAAGTGAATCTGACTCAGACAGTGAGAGTGAAACACCACACAAAGCTTCAAGTGAATCCGACTCAGACAGTGAGAGTGAAACACCACACAAAGCTTCAAGTGAATCCGACTCAGACAGTGAGAGTGAAACACCACACAAAGCTTCAAGTGAATCCGACTCAGACAGTGAGAGTGAAACACCACACAAAGCTTCAAGTGAATCCGACTCAGACAGTGAAAGTGAAACACCACACAAAGCTTCAAGTGAATCCGGTAGCCTTCAGACAGGCTCTAAAATGGCCCAGGAAACAGCACCCAGTGTTTCATCTGACTCAGGCAGTGATAGTGAAACACCACACAAAGCTTCAAGTGAATCTGACTCAGACAGTGAGAGTGAAACACCACACAAAGCTTCAAGTGAATCCGGTAGCCTTCAGACAGGCTCTAAAATGGAGTCATTCTCTAATCCGATAAGAACTAAAATGAAGACCCAAAAAAGCCAGAGCTCAGATGAGACCTACTCAAAGTCTTCTGACACGGACAGCAGTTTTGTGGATGTTTATTCTTCAGATGATGAAGAGGAAAATGAATCCAAGTGCCAAATTTGTTTCAAGTCCAACCCACCCCACTCGAAGGAGAAAGTGATTAACTGGGTGGACTGTGACTGCAACTGTGGTCGTTGGTTCCACGTTGTGTGCGTCACAAGGACACGGCCTGAGGCAGATGCTGCCCATTACATATGCGCAGGATGTAAAGGCTCTAGTTGACATTCAGTGAATGAAAGCTCATTGTTTTAACTGAGTTACATGCTTCTCGACATCCTATATCTATTGGCCATGAGTTACAGGTCCAAGCTTTTCCCAGCAGTTTTGTTTATTTGTTAGTATTTTGTATTTTTTGTTGTTGTAAATGAAAAGCCATTGAAAATGGTTATAATTATTTCTCGATTCTTTTTTTTTTTTCCCTGCGTTTGTTTCTGGGTTTTTGTCTGTGGCTGAAGTGTGGGAGAACTATTGTTTAAACTTTAATGTACATTTCTTTGTGACACAATGTTGACATAATAGTTAAAAAAAATCAGAATGCAGGCAACAATCTTGTTTATATTTTTTATGTACATATACAAAGCCTGATTATTGTGTTTGTTCTTTTACTACTTGCACTGTTTCAATGCTTGCATGTAACTAAACATTTTAATAACAATGAAAAAAAAAGAAATCTTAATGGTCAAGAAACTCCAAGTAGGAGTGGGGTGATAGTTTTATTTTTACTAGTTGCAAATCTTTTACAAGTGCTGAGAGTACAGTGTTTAAAGACTGGTTGCAAATGTTTACAAGTGCTAAGTCAGCTGAGAGTACAGTGTTTAAAGACTGGTTGCAAATGTTTACAAGTGCTGAGTCAGCTGAGAGTACAGTGTTTAAAGACTAGTTGCAAATGTTTTACAAGTGCTGAGTCAGCTGAGAGTACAGTGCAAATGTTTTAGAATAGGGTGCAAATAAAATATTTAAGAGTTTATGCAAAATTTTAATGATGTGATGGTACACTAACCAATTACCAGTGGTGCAATGTGTGTTGAAAATGGATTGTAAGGTGGATTGAAATATTGTGTTGTTGTTGTTTTTAACCTGTAACTATTAATACTAATTCTCACTCATTTTTATACTGGTTAAAATAAATACATTGTTATTGATACCATGTGTTACAAGAGAAATCAATACATATTTTGTTTTAGAACTCAAATTGCCTTTTAGTTTTGTTTTTTTAATAAACAGCGCTTCTTAGTACAAAAAACTTTTGGAGACATTTTGTTTAATTTCTAATGTCTTTTATCTGTCCACTTCTCTATTGTGTGAGTCTTTCTACTCTTAGGTATATCTATGTCATACGTTTTGGTTTGTAATTGGGTTTTACTTTGATTCCTCTATACACATCTTGCCCACAAATCAGCAGATAATTTTTTCATAACTTCGTTGTCATGGCTTAGTTTCTTCCTGTTATTACTTAGTTACACTTCATTTTCATGACCTAGTTTCTTCCTACATGTTCCTGTTTCAGTTAAACTTCATTTTCATGGCCCAGTTTCTTCCTACATGTTCCTGTTTCAGTTAAACTTCATTTTTATGGCCCAGTTTCTTCCTACATGTTCCTTTTCAGTTAAACTTCATTTTCATGGCCCAGTTTCTTCCTATATGTTCCTGTTTCAGTTAAACTTTATTTTCATGGCCCAGTTTCTTCCTACATGTTCCTGTTTCAGTTAAACTTTATTTTCATGGCCCAGTTTCTGCCTACCTGTTATTGTTTTCAGGCATGGTCCAAGTGTGGCCCATTTGGTTTTTCGATCCTACCCGCGACCAGAACCTTTTGTCTTTTGGTTTATACGGTTACATTTATTTTATATTGGTTCATATAAAGAACCCACCCAACAATCATTGGTCCGACCCCCGTGTCAAATTTAATTACCCAGTGTGGTCCATGATTCAAAAAAGTTTCCCAACACCTGTGTAAGACTTTCCTATTTACTGTGGTATCGGGCTGGTTAAACGCATGACCTTTAACCTACAACCCCGTGACCCATAACAGTACCTTGCTGCATACGACTTGACTAATCTAAGAAAAATACGCTAAATAATAAAAAAAAAAACAAGTTAACTAAGTAGCACTAAGCGAGATATAGCAGACTATTCTTTATTTAGAGCTTCAGTTTTTATCTCGACATTGAAAAAATGTAATCCAAAGTACGGAGTTCTTTTGTTGAAAAATCTGTAGTTAAAAAAAAAATGGAGCCGGTCATCATAGTCCACGGCGGGGCTTGGGCGATACCCGAAGAGGCAACGGAGAGAAGTTTACAGGGCGTGAAAGCTGCAGTGATCAGGGGTTTCAGTGTTCTTCAAAATGGCGGAAGCGCTGTTGACGCAGTGGTTGCCGCGGTTACCGTTATGGAAGATGACACCATATTTGATGCAGGTGAGATTTGGGTTAATTTAAGTGTTTGTGTGTGTGTGGGGGGGGGTTTAAATGAGAGCTATGATCTGTGCCGTCATTAGTAGGTAAACGGGGGTTGCGGCGTGCCCCTGGATGCGCTACATTTGCCGTATTTATTAATTTTTGGCATGGGACTTCTCGAAAATGCGCTAAAAATCATCTATGAAATAGTTTACAATGACTCGTTGTTTTTTAAGAGGCCTAATGTTGTATGTTTATTCCATGACACTACGTTTTGTATGATGTTTTGTGTTATTAATACCATCACGTTTTGTATAATGTATTGTGTTATTTTTACCTACCATCACGTTTAGTGTAATGTTTTGTGTTATTAATACCATACCATCACGTTTTGTGTAATGTCTTGTGTTATTTATACCATCACGTTTTGTGTAATGTCTTGTGTTATTTATACCATCACGTTTGGTGTAATGTCTTATGTTATTAATACCATACCATCACATTTGGTGTAATGTCTTGTTATTTATACCATACCATCACGTTTGGTGTAATGTCTTGTGTTATTTATACCATACCATCACGTATTATGTAAAGTCTTGTGTCAGTTACACAATGACACTCAGTTTAGTGTGAGAGCTAGTTTTATTTTGATTTGAATTGTCTGTTTAATTATGTGTGAGTAAATAATGAGACATGACTTATAAAGTAGGCCTAGAGTGGATGTTAGTAAATGTGCTTATGTGTGTGTGTGTGTGTGTGTGTGTGTGAGGGAAATTGGAATCAGAGGGAAAAACACCAGAAACTTCAGAGTTGTTGTTTTCTTTTTTTAACTTCCAAAATCCAAAAAAAAAAAAAAAAACAACAAATAGTGAATCTCAAACCTATAAATGTTTATATAGGTCATGGTGCCGTTCTAAATATGAAGGGTGAGGTGGAGCTGGACGCTATTGTCATGGATGGTCGTAACTTGAGTTCTGGAGCTGTAGCAGCAGTTCAGGACATTGCCAACCCTGTACAACTAGCCAGACTTGTTATGGACAAGGTAATAAGAACCACTAAGAAATCATTCAAAAAATCAATTCAAACCAAATAAACTCAAGAGTCACATAAGTTATAAAAAAAAAGTTTTTTTTATTTTATTTTTCAATTTGACTAAAAAGAAAGAAGGTAATAGAATTTTAGCCTTGAGTTTTTCCCCATTGTAATTTTTAAAAAAATATACTTAAAATAATGGATAAATGTATTGTCTTGAAGGTAATCTTTCAAACGGTTAGGTCGGTTTGGGAGAGTCATATTTTCTAATCCCCGCTACTCCAAACCAGTTTTACTCGTTAAAGCCTAGCTTAACCATAGATATATCTATACTATGAGCTTAACATTCCGATGTAGAGTTATTGCGCTTGAAGTACCGTAAAATAAAGATATATCTCACTGCCATAGATATATAAGCTCACTGCCAACATGCTGACAACTATTGAAGAGCTCCATATAAAGTAGATCAGCACATCTCTGCTAATTAATTGGGCATTCGTCGTACATATCATTGGGTCATTCACTAACTACTCTTTAAACCGACCCCAACTTTATCTTTGTGGGTAGTGTCAAGTACTGAGCCGTACTTAGTTTTTGGGGGACCCCAATCAGATACTATTAGAGGACACCCCCCTCCACTCCCCGACAAAATTACCTGTGGGGCCGTCCATAAAGTACGTCACGCTCCAAGGGGGGGGGGGGAGGGGGTATAAGAAAGTGTGACATTTTGTGACAGGGGGGGCGGGGAGGGTCAGGCCAAGTGTGACGTCACATTTTTAATATATTTTTAATTTAATTTCTAATTTAATTTTTTTATTTTTTCAGTAAAACTTAATAGTTTTAAAAATAATTTTCAAAAAAAAAATTGTGAAACACTTGAATTAGTTTTATGTCAAAATAGCATGAAATGCATATCTTTTCAATGTGTTGTTCACAATTCTTCATGCTAGTTAGGACCGCTAATAAACTGTTGCAAAGCCTTGTTTTATCAGTTGCCTTACGGAAGTGTTATTATTTCTTTGTTGTCTACTGCATAATTATATCACTGATAAAGAAATTTGGAATTTGTATTATAATACAAAAAATTACCGTAATTGAAGTTGCAATCCATCACTTCGTTAAAATAATATTGATCCCTTATTCCTTGCAACCAGTGCACCAGGAAGAAGTGCTTATAATCGCGTGGAACATCGAATGGCTCCATTTAGCAGCGAACTGTCTGGTGTCATATTGCCAAATGAACATTATGGCATTCAGTTTGATTCGCAGGGCAGAACAATAAATGAGGATTTGGAAAGAACAAACTTCAAGTTTGCAGGTGAAACTTTAGCTGAAATCTGGTCGCATGTGATTGTTGACCAATTTCCAACAGTTGCAGAATATATCAACCCTGAGAAATCTGAATTGGATGCAGCAGGACTGATGTCGAAGGATAAGAATTGTTTGACCATCATGTTCTCACCAGCCAATACTTCACTCAAATTGTGAAATGTCAGGACATAAAATATTGCGACAAAGTATGGAGCTCATTTTTCAACGTTTTACCTTCGAGACTATTTCCTCCTCCAAATCCAATCCCAATCAACCAAACAACTGATGGACTCAGAGCTTCAGAAAGAGCAGACGCAGATGCACATACATTTCCTTCATTGTTTGTTTGTGGCACAAACTCTCAAATTTGATGACATTATGCCAAGACCAACAGGAGTTTTTAATGTGCAACCATATGATCTTTATTGTCCATCTTTGCAGACCAGCATACATGATCGAATTTGCAAAGTGTGTCACTTATACTTTGCCTCATAAACAATGTTGAAGAAACATACAGGATAACACAGAGCTCGGGCGCAGGAGAATGTAAAAAAGTAAAGTTTCCTTAGCCCTAAAGGGCCATCGGGGCAGATGAAGTGTAGAATTCATCTGTTTCTATAACCTAGGCATATGAAGGGATTGTGTGGTTTGCACAATTCCCAGCCGCCTTTACTCCCCCAACATAAAGTCAGGTACCCATTTAAAGCTGGGTGGACGTGGGAACTTTCACCAGGACCTGAAAAAGTCCTAAGGTTCTCACTGAGATTCCAACCCGGGACCCTCCGCTCGACAGTCGAGCGCTCTATACCACTCGACCACCCGTCTCCTAGGAGAATGTGCCAACCCCAAATTTTCCAGAATCAACTCAGATAAAACGCATTCGTCCTTTGAGAATCGCTGCTAGAAGGCAAAGAGAGCTCATGGCAATTATTGGCAGAATGGAAAATGCACATTCAGAGAATGTTGAGTGGCTAGATGAGGATGAAGTTGATCTGTCTGCAACTATCCTTCCAGGAAACGATGATGGGGAAAGATTTATGTCAGTCTTAACTATGGATGAACACTTCACTTCACTATGGATGGATGATGTCTAGTGAATTTTTTTTTTAATTAAACATAATTCACAGGTCCACTATAAACATATTCAATATAGCACAAGAGCTGATCACATAATTTGTCAATCTAGTCCTTTTTTTTAGTCACATTGTTTTGTTTCCATTTTTATTATTTAATCACTGGTTAAGGTCAAGTTTCGCTAATCTACTTCTTATCCTGTGTCAATAGAATGCATAATCGGAAGATTATCTCAAAGTTGACCTCACCCATTGTAAATGAATAGGTAGCAGAGAAATGATGTTTATTATATAATTGTCAATCTAATTTTTGCAATTTTTTTTCAAATTCAATTGATTGAGTTACTGTTTCAAAGAATAACTGATACAACTATTGACAATTAGTTATTCTACTATTAAACTCATTTAATAATCTGAAAGTTCTTTTAATATTTATATTTTAAGGCAGTTTAATAGTGAAGTGCGATTTAAGTTTTCGATTAAATTTTAATTAGTTCTTAATAAAAAAAATTTTTTCGAAAGTGTGACGTACTTTAGGTGGAAGGGGGTTCCGAAATTTGTGACACTTTGTGACAGGGGGGGAGGGGGGTCAAAAATCGTCAAAAATAGCGTGACGTACTTTATGGACGGCCCCTGTCGTGATGTTGGGATAACTATAGCGTCAATTTTCATAGGAATTTGGAAGGGGGGGGGAGACCCTTGGCGATCGACTAGTTTGCTTATCTGTAAGAACAGCTCTATTTTAATCGTGAAGTAGTAGAATCCATCTTCCTTTCAATATATATATATATATATATATATATATATATATATATATATATGTTACCGGCAAATGTATAGAATTCAGTTTTACGTCGCGGACTCCGAGTTATTTGACGTACTTCATAATGCCCATTTGACTAATGGTCATGGAGGACGGGACAGAATGTTGAAAGAACTATCACCCAAATACAAGAACATTACACGTCATGATATTGAACTGTATGTTAACCTTTGTGAACCTTGCCAGAAAAAACAAAAAGGCGTCAAAGAAGGCATTGTAGTCAAGCCAATGTTTTTTTTTCAGAATTCAACTCCCGTTGTCAGGTCGATCTCATCGACTTTCAATCCCATCCTGATGGGGAATACAAGTTTATAATGGTGTATCAAGATCATCTCACCAAGTTCGTGGTTCTCAGGGCCCTGAAGACAATGAGGGCAGAAGAAGTAGCCTACCAGCTCGTAGACATATTTACGTTGCTTGGTGCTCCAACAATTCTACAGTCCGATTACGGCAGATAATTTGCAAACAGTGTGGTAAGCAGCTTAAAGGAGTACTGCCCCACCTTGAAGATCGTTCATGGTAAGCCGCACCACTCACAAAGCCAGGGGAGCGTCGAAAGAGCTAACCAGGACATCGAAAATATGTTGTGTGTTTGAATGCAAGATGGAAAAACTGGCTGCTGGAGTGAGGGGTTACGGTTCGTGCAACTCATGAAGAACAGAGCTTTTCATTCTGGGATTAAAAGATCACCATACGAAGCACTCTTTGGCTGCAAAGCTAAAATAGGCCTCACAACGTCGTCCCTACCTGACGATGTTTTACAAGATATGGAAACAGAGGAAGACCTCAAAAAAAGAATACAGAACATACAAACAACACAAGAGCAGATAGACAGAGATGAAGGAATGCAAGAGACAGCCCTTTCTGTAGAAGACATGCATGAGGATGCAAACCATGATGGAAAAGTATGCAAAATTTAAAAATTTTATACTTTGCCAAAACGACACTAGTCATTCTATACAATGCCTAGGCCTTGTATAGAATGCCTAGGAAAAGTATGCACAATTTAAAAATTTTATAGTTTGCCTAAAACGACCAGGCATTCTATACATTGCCTAGGCATTCTATAGAATGCCGGCATTTCACATGCCGGTAACATATATATATATACTTTTTTATTTTTTGCCAGACAAGATCTTTTCTTGTGTTGTCAATATTCTATTCTATTTAGGCCTACTATATTTTTTCATCGTCTGCACGGCACACTACATTCATTTGAAATTCTTTTTCTTTTTTTTGTGTGTGTTCGTTGCTTATGTAGACAGATCATTGTTTGCTGGTAGGTAAGGGAGCTAATAGCTTCGCTGAAGAGCAAAGTATACCAAGGTTAGATAATCAAGTTTTAGTTACGCCTGAAGCAAGAGCGGAATGGGAGAGATATATGAAATTTACCACCACTGTCAACGCTTTGTTTTCTGCCAGGTAACACATAGGTTAACCGTTGTTGTTTTATTGAGTAGGGGTTTTATTTGAACACTCTAGATAAGTGGTTTCTTAAAATGTATGCCATTGGTGGCCCACAAAAAAAAAAACCCAACCCTGTTCGGTTTATGCGACCATCCTGTAAATTTCATAAATAAAAATGGATCATTCACTATGGGTGGGGGGGTGCCGAAATGTGACACGCAGGGTAAGGAATAGTAAAGAAGCGTTACGGGGGGGGGGAAGGCCCGGGGGGGGGTGGAGGGCAAAAAATCAAGAAAAATTGATTGCCTTACTTAAAAATGGGACTGGACTATTTGAGTTAGCAAAGAAAAGCTAAAGTTTATTTTAGATATTCTTCGTTAACCTTGATTAATTATTGTAATTTTGGCGGGACAATTGAAATCATTCTGTGGTCACACTTTGAGGACCACAACCATAGTATAATTAACTAATTTAACTAATTATTTTTTTTTTTAAATTCACACTAAATTTTAACCTTAAGACGTCAATATAAACAAAATATTTCATTTTGCTACAAGAAATTTGTACAGAAAAAAAAAACACTGACCCGAGAAATAAAACATGTTACATTAGCTACGAAACGTTCTTTATTGGTAGCTTCACTTTCAGATCTAAAATAAACAAACATATCCAGCTTTACATTCCATAATTATAATCAGAAATGTGGAATATAAGTCAAAGATGGGGGGGGGGGGCAGTTTTCACAACAAATAAAGTGGGGCGGGAGGAAGAGGGGGGGGGGTGTAAACTTTACTGCACTCATTTCCCCTCATTAGAGACACAGGGAAATGGTATATGAAATTAGCAATTAGTTTGTACACATTTTTTGAAATTTTTGGTTGACTTTGACAGGTCAGTCGTAAGGGAAAGGCAACGGTAACATTTAACAAGGACCTCGAGTCTTTGGGGATCCCACCGCTTTGTATTGGATACAATGATTTGGCCGTTGGGGCCCCATATTTCAGAGACTGTTGGTGGCCTGCGACTGGGAGAAAACTTGCTAGCGTCGCTCCTGACAAGGATCAGTGCTCGGCATACATTCTCTTTACAGTACATTTCTATTAATATATATTGACTTATGCCTCTGCGCGTCAATCGGCTAGCAGATTTGAGCAGCCCCGTAGCGTGAAAATTCTACAGCAGGGGGCCAGGCATTCTACAGCAGGGGCCAGGCAATAGCAGGGGAACCGGTAATACATTTTACTAAATAGAGCAAATAAGCAGGGGGGCCAGACAAAACGCAGGGGGGCCCCGCCCCCCTGCTCCCCCACACGCCACGGGCCTGGATTTGAGAATGAAATGTCTCGTTTGAGTGTATGCTTCATTTTGTACAGTAAACTCTTTATTATTACATGCTCGTATACACAGAATTTTGGCTCAAATTATTTATTGAAATGTTTTAATATTTTGCGATAAAGCAGATAAAGATAATATATTGCAGAATTATGTTATAAGCTTATAAATTTATCCCAATTTACTAACACAGAATATAAATTATTCAGAAAGCGCACCGTTAATTTGTAATATTTTTTTTGAAAGCCGCCATATTTTTGTATTATTCTGTATCAAAAATAATAGTCTTTATATCTATGATTAAGGTGCTACACTATTAAAAAGGAAAATAACATATGACGGCATTTTTTTTAGTCATTGGTAGACGAGATTTGAAATAACGATGTCATTTCTGCATGATCTATATTCTGTGTTTAATATCTTATTTTGTAAGCAATTAATGTGTAAATGTGTACCAATAGATGAATCAATCACAGCCTGTGTAATGTTGTGGTAATTAGTCTCAGTGGTTTATTATCATATAAGTTATATGTCTTATATATATCTTAAAAGAATGTATCTTCAAAGGAAATCAATTCTACATGTTTTGAATTGCCAAAGATTTCAGCAAACTATATTCTAATTTAATAAAATATATTAAAGGGTATACATACTAATGCATAGTTTAGATAACTGTATAAATTCCGCATACGTTTCAGGAATGATGTTCCACAGAAGAGATCAGGGTGTGATACGGTGGGAGCCGTTGCCTTGGACGCCAAGGGTAATTTGGCCAGTGCCACATCAACTGGTGGTATCACGGCTAAGCGTGCGGGCCGTGTAGGGGACACTCCGATAATAGGTAAGCTACATCCACAGCATAATTAACACACGATGTGACCAGATTTTTTTGAGGTTGAAACCCATTCACTATTGCATATTGTCATATTGTGTTAACCAGGCTCTGGAGCATACGCTGATAACACTGTTGGTGCCGCTTCCTCGACTGGGCATGGTGAGTCCATCATGAAATTATGCCTGACAAAGAAAGTCATGGAACTTTTGGAACAAGGTAAACCATCGCTGTACCTTTTTTTTCAAACGTGCGACTTACTTTGAAGTTGCTTCTAAAATATAATTATTATTATTTTTTTTGGTTTTTTTTTTTTGCGCCACCACTGCTAGCATGACAAGGTGTTGTGTGCCTACCACACCAATCTAATTTGAAGCGCATGATGCGTGTCTGCCATGCCCGCAGTGCTAAAATGATGAATATGCTGCGCCTGTGGGGCAAAAAAAGTACGTGACGCCTTCATCTAGTTACTACACTATCTACTTATTTCTTAAGCAATGTCTGGTACGGGAACTGTCTACTTTCAATTTCTGCCACAGTGCCCTACTGTGTCCCAACGGAAATTTTCAATATTCAATCTTTGCAACACTGCCATCCAGGACCCTCAACGGGAATTACCGGTCTTCGATCTGTTCCAAAGTGACAAAACGTTTCACAATGGTAAAATAAACAGATCGATGATGGCCGATTTTTTTTTTTGCTTTCAGATCCTAAGGATACATAGCCGTATGCATATTAAGAAAACTTAAAACAATGCATGTAAGAAAACTTAAAACAATGCTAGGATAATTTCGTCGCACCCTATATTTATTCTACTCTATACGTTTACTTTTACTAATTATTTTTTCTTCATTTTTATGTTATCAACCGAACTGTTTTTCTCTGTTATCATATCAGGAGCGACTGTTAAAGAAGCAACACAGAGGGCGCTGGAGTTAATGTCCATCCGACTAGGAAGTGCTGGAGGCGTAATTGCCATAAATAAATCCGGGGAAGTGGCCCAACACTTCACAACCAGTCGAATGGCCTGGGCACAGATCAGTAATGGACAGTTGACTTTTGGAATAGACCCGAAGCTAGAATTTAATGAAATTTTGATACACAAATGATGTAGAGAAATAAATTGTTCGAAAAATATGTAGACTTATGAATAAAATTGAACGAGAAATACAATTTGAAATAAAAATTGCTTTATTTCATGTTTAATGTATTTTTAGACTTTGTTTTTTAATTTTTATTTTGCTGTATTTGGAAGTGGGTTGACAGCATGATACATTATTTAAATCGTGTTTAATAACACTGGTAAACAGTGAATTCGTTGCCAGTGATATTTGAATCATTTTATACAAAGTCAACGATGCATATTTAGAATATGTAAGTGCTTTTGCTAGATTGGCTCTATTTTACGAGATAATTAAAATTAATTAAAAAATGCATGCACCGTATTTGGAATTTGTCAAGAATTGCATGAAGTATAATAGTATACTAACAAATAGTAATGAAAATGTTAATAGTCACTCAGAAATTTGTTCAAAAATATGTGTAATAATGTTATAGAAGAAAACATTTTCATTTGAAAAACTAATTATGTCTAATTAATTAATTAAATAATTTGTTAATTGTCTATGGTAATGCATTAGCAAATCGCTGTTTGCTCGACTTCCTTTTGTATGTGTCGTTGGTGCAATTGCGTTGAAGGCTCCATCAGTAGTCAGCCATCATATGTATGTCCCATCTTCCTTGATATCTCTCCTCCATCACCCGCATATCCTGATGGAACCTCTCGCCTTGTTCCTCACTGAAGTCCCCAAGGTTACCTGGAAATTTGTCTAAATGACTGTGTAGGTAATGTACCTTGATGCTCATATTTGTTCCAATGTTTCTGAAGTTAGCGAGCATATCTTGCACCAGTTCTTCGTAATTCTCTGTTCTGTTATTACCTAAGAAGTTCCTGACAACTGAAACAAAATTGTTCCATGAAGAAGCTTCAATGTGATCCATGAAATTAGTAAAATTTTGATCATTGATGAGTTTTCGAATATGAGGACCGTCAAAAATCCCAGGTTTCAGATTCTCCATACTCAATCCGGGGAATGATCTGCAAATATACCTGAAGCAATTGCCAGATTTGTTCAAAACCTTAACAAATTGTTTCATTAAAACTCATTTGATATGAAGCGGTGGGAGAATGATCTTATTTTCTTTACCTACATTCATGGTTTCCCTTGCAGGCCATGTCACTCTTGTCCAAAGATCTTGCCTTGCCCAGCTATCGCAAAGGCACATGAAGCATGGGTATTTTGTGTATCCTGACTGCTGTCCAAGCAAGAAGTTTAACTATTTTTAGATCAACAAAAATTGACCACTGATGCTCATAATAACGGACTTTCTGCAATACTGTTTTGATATTCTCATACTCTTCTTTAAGTGTTGTTGAGTGAGCAATGGGAAGAGATGCATAACGGTTACCATTGTGTAACAGAACACATTTCAAGCTTCTGATGGAACTGTCCCATTTGGAGCAGAAGTCCAGGGATGTCATTACAGTTAACAAGATCTTCCTCTTGGCTGAAATATGGAAGAAGAAACTCTTCTCTTTTCCACACAGTTTTTTCAGACCTTATGGGGAGCCCAAGATTTGTCTTGGTTTCCCAGCTTCACACCGAAATAAGCCAAATATGCCTGCTGCACAAAGTCGGTTATATTTCTTCTTTGCTTTTCAATCAAGTATTCTCCACAGATGTAACAGAATACATTCGGATTATTTTTGCAGCATCTTCGTGATGAACTCGTGATGTCTTTAGAAAGCAGCAATAAAAGAGAAAAAAATAAACCAAGTTATAACTTGGTATATTTAAATTAAACAACAGACACCAAACTTATTGCATTTGTTTTACACAATAGGTACAATCATATTTTTAAGGGTGTCCAATATCTCAGAAACTAGAGCCAATTCAGCAAAAGCAGTGGCAGTTTTGAAATCAGCACTCATGAATTGCTATAAATTCATTCAAATATTCTTGGCAACTCGCAAAAAAATTTTTTTTTGTTGGGCTGTGTAATCTATCACCACTGTTCACCAGGTCTTATGTAGGCCTGCCTTGACAAATAGTAACATTTCATTAAGCTCATTTAACAGTAAAGTTGTGTAGTATTTGAAATAACTTACATGTACTATACTGTGGAGAGATCTGTTCTTCATACTCTGTTACATATTATATATAGAAAAGTATCGTTCTTTGTATGACTCTGCCAGGGCCTGAGAGATTGGCTCTGAGGTCAACTGCTCTATGTCATGTGCCATTTGGTGACCCTCGTGAGGTAATTCAATTATTACCTTGCTTAATACCCACTCTCTAGATCCCCCGCATAGAATACTGAAAATGCCCCTCCCCCCCTTTCCGGTGATCCTAATGTGATTTACGCAATGGACAGAACAGCCAGCAGCCGAACAGTTCTTTTCGAAGTAGCCTACGGCTACATTGTACTCGAGTATCGCTAATTATGCTTATTAATGCATAGCCGTTCTCATAAATTATGTGAGCCTCAAACAAAATTACCTTTTGTACCAGGCCCGTAGCGTGCGGGGGGGCAGGGGCCCCCCCTGCGTTTTGTCTGCCCCCCCCCCTGCGTATTTGTTCTACTTAGTAAAATGTATTACCTGCCCCCCCCCCTGCTATTGCCTGGCCCCTCCTGTAGAATTTTCACGCTACGGGGCTGTTTTGTACTCTGATCCAACTTTGTTTTTTTTAATACAAATTTTGGATGTATGTTACATTCAATATAAAATAAAATAAAGGTATTTTTGACATTACATGTAAGTATACAGTAAATACAAACTCTTAACCAATAGATGAATAGAAACCGTTTAATTTAAAAAAAATAAAACCTTTTGTTATTTTACCGCTAATGCCTAATTGGCTTGCTTTTTTTTTTATATACCTTTAAATATGATTATATGAACAGTAAAGATGTGTGGATCAACTCAAGAAATAGGCATTGAGTTTTTAGTATTAGTGTAGAATTTAGTGTAGATAATATACCATTCTGTACATCTATCATAATTCCGTAGACACTATTTCCAAAAAAGCCCCTCAATACTTCATCCGACATAAGTAACGTCAGTTCACACCTCTTAACTTCTGCTATTCATCGCATTCACGCAAGGTCAGTGTGAAAATAGTCTATTAGCATTACCAGCTAGAAATAGCAGGGATAAACCAAAATCTGTAACACTTGAAATATAACAGTTCATAAAGTAATAGCAGCACTACATTTTTGTTTTAATTCTTATCTTTTGATCAAAATGAGACGAGCCTTAAAACATATTTCATCAAGTCAATGAAACTTATTTCTAGAAATTAATCATGAAGTAAGTATCATTAACTATTTTAACAAAATTCAAGTTTTCATTATGGTTTATCTTAGCGATTATCATGCACTATTTCGATAAGAAATTTAATTTAATTTCAACACATGATTCCCATTAATCATAGAATGGGAGGGGGCTGAGCCACCACAGTGACGCCTCTTCCTTACAATACCTCCCCCCCACCCCGAAAAAAAAATACTTTTGTGCGTTCGGTTCTGAGCCCCAGTGAGTGCCGGGAATTTTTTTTTGAGGTTAGAGCCTAGGTCTACTGGTAAAGTCCTAGGTCTACTGGTAAGAGCCTAGGTCTACTGGTAAAGGCCTAGGTCTACTGGTAAAGGCCTAGGTCTACTGGTAAAAGCCTAGGTCTACTGGTAAAAGCCTATGCCTACTGATAAAAGCCTAGGTCTAGTGGTAAGAGCCTGGGTCTACTGGTAAAGGCCTAGGTCTACTGGTAAATGCCTAGGTCTACTGGTAATAGCCTAGGTCTACTGGTAAGAGACTAGGTCTACTGGTAAAGGCCTAGGTCTACTGGTAAGAGCCTAGGTCTACTGGTAAAGGCCTAGGTCTACTGGTAAGGGCCTAGGTCTACTGGTAAAGGCCTAGGTCTACTGGTAAGAGCCTATGCCTACTGGTAAAAACCTAGATCTAGTGGTAAAGGCCTAGGTCTACTGGTAAAGGCCTAGGTCTACTGGTAAGAGCCTATGCCTACTGGTAAAAACCTAGGTCTACTGGTAAAGTCCTAGGTCTACTGGTAAGAGCCTAGGTCTACTGGTAAAGGCCTAGGTCTACTGGTAAATGCCTAGGTCTACTGGTAAAGGCCTAGGTCTACTGGTAAGGGCCTATGCCTACTGGTAAAGGCCTAGGTCTACTGGTAAGGGCCTATGCCTACTGGTAAAGGCCTAGGTCTACTGGTAAGGGCCTATGCCTACTGGTAAAAGCCTAGGTCTACTGGTAAGAGCCTATGCCTACTGGTAAAAGCCTAGGTCTAGTGGTAAAAACCTAGGTCTACTGGTAAAAGCCTAGGTATACTGGTAAAAGCCTAGGTATACTGGTAAGAGCCTAGGTCTACTGGTAAAGGCCTAGGCAAAGAAATTAATGGAGAACCTATGGAAAAGTACATGTCCGACACCTTCTGGAAACACATATGTTAGACATTGAACTGAAATGGGGCCCCTGTAGGTTGTATAGTTTGCCAATCAATAAGAACTGCTCAGATTGTACCATACTGCACCCTCCCACTTCCCGAATACGAATAGGGTGGCCCCTACTAAAGAGGCGAGATGATGAGTAAATCACAGATACGAACACCGCCTTCAATTATCCACGCCATACCAGTGTTAACGTTGTGCTCACGAATCCGTTTACGTCATTGGCTCTAATGACACAGCTATTGAGATTTGGGCATTTAATGTAAACAACGCGTCAAGTAGGACACAAGCTGATAACTACACGGATAGTTATTTGTTCTTGAAGACAGCTTAAAGATTTCTCTATAGAACCTGCATAACCGATAAGTAGCGTTCATCTGTATCTATTCAACATGGCGTTGTACAACATTGTGTGGCTAGTGCCATGCACAATCCCGTTGTTTTCCAAAACAATTCTTAGGCTGAAAAAGCGTCAATGGAACCAAAAGCGAATAACAACAATGGCGCGAGAGTTTTAACACAAAAAACCGAAGACTATTAATATAGCGATGCGTTATCTGTATAATATGTACGAAGTGGCTACGGTTACTTCAAGCGCCATTATATTAGGGTTAGCGGGAGTACTCATTTTTTTTTCGGGTACCAGCAATTATATTAGGGTTAGGAAAAGGGTTAGGATTAGGGTTGGGGTTAGGGTTAAGGTTAAGGTTAGGGATAGGGATAGGGATAGGGGTAGGGGTAGGGGTAGGGTTAGGGTTAGGGATAGGGTTAGGGTGTGAAACAATATCTTTTGATGTAACCCGGAAAAAAAAATACGAACTCCGTCTTGATGTTACCGTAGCCACTGCGTAATATATAATCTGTGGGCTGGATGGACATCGATCGGACCTCAAAAAAAAAAATCCCCGGCACTCACTGGGGCTCAGAACCGAACGCACAAAAGTATTTTTTTTCTGGGGTGGGGGGGAGGTATTGTAAGGAAGAGGCGTCACTGTGGTGGCTCATTCTGTGATTAATGGGAATCATGTGTTAGTCTATAGCAGGTTGTTTTTGGTGTAACTTTCAGTTTATGACTTCATTAATAATTTTCGGATCGGGAAACCTTTAAATTTGCTCTTTTTTTTTTTGTCTGTTGATATTTTTTTGTTCAAACTATATTTGTTAGATTGCTGGTTAGCTTTGTTTTTCTGGCTACTTTGACGGCAATACAGGTCAGTGTTGTGGTGCCTGTACAACACTACAGCAACGGCTGGTTTCAGGCTGAGATATGTTTTCTTGCTCTTCAGCCCCAGCAGAACTGGACAATAGTCTTGACGTCTGACCAGGCCATAAGCTATTTCTTTGTAATATTTCTAAATAAAATTTTTAAGTATATATATATATCTTTTTTTTTGGAAAACTTATCTTTATTTTAATCCCCCCCTCCCCCAATTTATAATACTGCTAAACTATTCGAAAAGGTTTTTTTTTTTTTTAAATGAGATATTAGAAATATTTTATGGGAAAATGAACACAAAAATCTTAAGAGAAAAAAATGATATGGTTAACTTTTAGTATTGGATGTGATTAAACTTAAAAATGAAATGTGAATTCGGGGGGGGGGGGCGCTGTTATATAATCTGGGTGGGGCTTTTGAAAATCTCCTTACTGATACCCCCACCTCCCACTCCTTCCCGACTGCTAAGTTTTTTTTTTTAATATCAGATCACTACCGTAGCATGGCACTTGAAAACCGTGGTCACCGACAAATGCTTAGAGTGGTCATCCCCCTCCCCATGTCTGTGTGTTGGGAAGTGGGAGAGGAGTGGAGTGGAGCTTTTATCAACTAGGCACAGTAGGCACTGTGCCTACGGCCTACGAAAGCCAGGACATAAATTGAAAACAAGTTCAGAATGCCAATAAAATTTAATTATGTTTGTATTAAAGTAACTATATATAACCGTGTGAGATGAGCACCTGAGCAAGTCAAGCTGCAGTGCCGTAGATCTGTAAATTACTGTAGGCCTATGCTAACTTTTCGGCTAATTGTCTTAGCAAAGTCACATATGACGTCCTCAAAGTTTATTTAGATTTCAAATTGCAAAGAAGTACGGGTGCATTCTTGAAAAATATTAAAAATGAAGTCAGGGAGGGCCTATGACTTTGAAAGTGCCTAGGGTCTACGATGACCTTAAAACGGCCCTGTTTGGCTCTACAGCCCATTTAGGGCCCTGGCTAAATAAAATGTACCACTCATTGTAATTTAATGTTTGAGCTTGTAAGCTGTATTATTTATCCGTGTTTTACACAGGCGCCATCTGCGCACGTAGCACAGATCAAAGATGAAGGAAGAACCTTTGTCCTGGAAAACAGAACTTCCGGTGTACATCTACAAGCGGGTACCAGGCTGGCTGTTCCAGTTGAAGGGCATGGTACTGATGGTCACTTATTTCTTTCTTCCTTTCTATACTAAGTGGATGATTAAATAAAGTAATCTTTTAGAATCATTTAAGTTACTTGAAAAAAAAATTATGAAGTATTTTTTCCCCCATCTTGTCCAGTAAGTGGAACCAGTCAGCCCAGTTTGAGAGCAACTCTGCAAGGAGTCTCAGCAAGTGGATGCTGATTTGATTTCTTTGAGAAATTACTGGCAATTTGAATTATTGAAATTGTGAAACGGAAACACAGTGTAACAGATAAATTTTGTTCCTCTTAAAATTGAGAAATGTTTTATTTATTTTTATAATTATCTGCTAATAATAAATAGTAAAGCTTCATTGTTAAAAATGAAATTTTAAAGCAAGATTTTTGTTTGTTGTTATTTTAGTAATTCATCTGAATATTGTGGATTTGCATGTGGCCTAGAAACGCTGTAATTATAAATACCACAGACTAGTTATAATATATAATCTGTGAGAAATACCATGACTATATTACTTTAATACATAACTCAATCATTAGTATGGGTTAAATATTGACATGAGTACAATTTTGCATTAATACTTTCATTGCTTGGGTGCATTATTGTGTGAATGGAGTAAATTACTGAACTAGTTAAAATTTTACATTTAGTACATTATTCGTTAAAAAATTTCAAAACTTTTAATTAAAAAAGTATTTGAATTGAAAATTGACGACGAATGATGGCTGAGCTATGAACATATGTTAAACCTATTTTATTCCGCGCCAATATTTTATTCAGTACAAGTCCGTCTTTCAATTTGACATTCCATGAACAATGTCCCAGTCTTTGCCCTACAATGGACCGACCACAATACTGATTAGATAAAGAAAATGTAAACCAAATAAATAACATCATGGCAGTAGTTATTGTTTGTTTCTCGGACATTAGTTTTCAATCCTATTTGTTTTACAAGAAAGTTCACCATGTACTATGTACTGTGCTACAATGATTGTTTGCAAATGTTGAAATGATAACCGGATATCTCGGTGGCACTATAGTTGTAATCCCGTTCTGAATGCTACAGGCTACAGGTTCAAATCAGTGAAATCACACTCAGTCAATATATATGTCTTCCACTATGCATCCATTAGTCATTGCACACTCGGTTATGGTGGAGATGTAAAACAGACACTACAACAAATACCACCTATCAGTGGTCTATAATAGTCTATATGATCAGGAGATAAACATTCCATCCTTGTATGGACTTCAAATAATTAATTTATCATCTCTTTCGAAACATTGTGTGTAATTTCGTTGGTCTCTCTCTCTCTCTCTCTCTCTCTCTCTCTCTCTCTCTCTCTCTCTCTCTCTCTCTCTCTCATTCTGTGTGTGTGAGTGTGTCGGCATTTGTCAATAATTCTATAGAAACAAATATAACAATATACTGAAGAATGGCCAGATTTCAAACACAAACTGTCAGGAAAAATAGATTCTATTCTTCATGGCTACAATACAGTCTTGACTATCTTAATGGATTAAAACTGACCCAAAAGTGTGAAAATGTTGTGAAACAAAAAATCAATGTACATTCTCCTTACAAATATAACTGAGGACCTCCTCCCCCCCCCCCCCCCCGTTCTTATGGATAGGAAAACTAGGTGAAGACCTAGGAACCCCCTCCCTCCCCTAATTAATATTAAATATGATGCTAAGTGATCTCCCGTAATATACTTTTGTCTAGAGCCCGACCCCCCTCGAGACCAACTTTTAAAGATAATTGGCGGTTGGGGGGGGGGGCTTAGGGGCAGTGCTTTTTTTTTCTGGCGTTTCGGCACCTTTTCTCGGTAGACTTTTGTTTACTCCACTATTTTCAGTGTTATTTTTTTATGACACAACAGCGTTCTGGTACCTTTCTGTTTTTTTTTTTTTTAGAAAAAATAACACTGCTTGTGGGTAAACTAGATGTTTGTGGGACCGAAGCATCTCGAAAAGTTTCTGCCTTAGCCCCCCCCCCCAATCATCTCCAGTTTATATCCAAAGACCTAAGAAATGCTCTGACTCTAATTTTACAAGAAGACAACACTCACGTAAACCCAACTCCTTGACAAAAATGTTTACATTATTTTAAATTTTTATTATTTATCAAAAGTATAAATGTGCGTAACATGACAGACTTAAACTGCCACCCACCCTCCATTTCATAACGGATTTGAACAAAATACCCGCCCACAGGAGTAACATTGATATGTCAACTGTTACAGGACTGCTTTATCATATAGGCACAGTAGGCACTGTGCCCAGGCCCGTAGCCAGAGTGGGGCTAGGGGGGCTGAGCCCCCCGTGCATGACCTGAGCCCCCCCCCCGTGCATGATTTGAGCTTTTTGACAAAATTTTAATAATAACGGCTATAAAACATCAATCATTTTGTTCAATAAATCAATAGCAATAAAAACTTAAAAGTTTATATTTTGGCAATCATTCAGGCTATTATACTTACATATATAGCTTATCTAATTTTTGGGCATAAAAGATTGAATCTTATTGAAGTTCACTTCTGGGTATTTTGGGCAGCATTGGCATTTGGGGCTTCAACAGCCGTGTGTGAGAACAGTTTCTCAACTCTCACACGAATGCTCACCCCATATCGCAGATCAATGTTACCAAAGCGTCTAAGCAATCTTTTCCTGCTTACATTTGAAAAAGATTTAACAGACAATCTGAATGCTGAAACATTTTTAGGTAAATTCAGTGCTAAACCACGACGTTTGCAAATTTGGAACGTATTATAATATAAGTTCGCAACCAGTGCCGACGAGTGTGGGGTGGGGGCAGGGGGGAGCCAATGCCCAGGGGCCTGGCGAGTTTTAGGGACCCGGACTGAGCTGGCCAAACAACTTTTTAAAATATAATTATCAGCATGGGGGCCTGAAATTTCTGTCGATGGGCCTGTTCGCCACCTTGTAATAGTTTTATATATTGATATCTTCTGAGGACAACTAGCAACTTAAATAAGTTAATAAAATAACATTGACCTCTGACCTCATTTTTATACATATGTATAAAAAAATAATAAAATACAAACTCCGCGATTTCTGATTGATGTTATTTAATTTGCAAATTTACTTTTTAGCAGAATTAATTTTATTTTAAATTGAATAATTGCGACTGTTGTTGTTGATAGATCTGTTCTTTGATTTCAATATTTTATAAGAAACTAGTTGCAAGTACCCGGCTTTGCCCGGGTTTAAAATAAGGTTTTCTGTTTACCTTATGTTTTCTCCCTACCCCCTCTCTCCCTTCCTCTCTCTCCCTCCCTCCCTTTCCCTCCCTTCCTTTCTCCCTCCCTCCCTCTCCCTCCCTCTCTCCCATCTCCCTCTCTCCCCTCTCCCCCTCCTTCTCTCCCCCCGTCCATCCTCCTCCTTCCCTCTCTCCCTCCCTGCCCCCTCTTTCTCTTTATCTCTTCCTCCCATTTCTCCCATCCTCTCCCTCTCTCCTTCCCTCTCCCCTCTCTCTCCCCCCCCCTAACCCCCTCTCTCCCTCCTTTCTCCCTCCCTCCCCTTTCCACCTCTCTCTCTCCCTCCCCCTCTCTCCCCCTTCCTCCCTCCCTCCTTTTCTCTCTCCCTCCCTGCCCCCTCACTCTTTATCTCTCTCCCTCCCTCTCTCTCCCACCCCCTCTCTCCCTCCCTCCCTCTCTCCCTCCCTACCCTCTCCCCTCCCTTCCTTTCTCTCTCCCTCTCCCCTGCTCCCCTCCCCCCCCTGCTCCCTCTCCCATCTCCCCCTCCCCCTCCTTTTCTCCCCCTGTCCACCCCCCCTCCCTCCTCTCTCCCCTCCCTCCCTCCCTACCCTCCTTTCCCTCTCTCCCCCCCCTGCCCCCTCTCTCTCTCTCTCTTTATCTCTCTCTCCCTCCCCCCTCTCTCTCTCTCTCTCTATATATATATATATATATATATATATATATATATACTTATTATTATGGCTTCACAGTTCTTCTAAAATCCTTCTTCATTCCTTTACCTTCCTCAAGCTGTACAAATCAGAGAGCATGAAAAAACAACAATTCTTTGCATCACAAAGGCACAATACAGCACCAGCGCGCAAGTTCTATTCGATCATCGGGAAATGACGTCACAGAGGAATTTTATTTATGGCGCCGTCGAGATTACTTTAATATAGTAAAATAAAAAAAAAATTAATTACAATTAAACTACCCATCGAGATAAAACGAAACCTGTCCTATAACCTTCCCCATGTAATTATGTGTATGTGTAACAAATTTCACGTTATTTGTTTGTCTGGATCTTGAGTTATAAGGGAACAGACAGACAGACAGACAGACAACAAATGCGTCTTATAAGTATAGAGATATCACACAAATAGCTAAGCTGTATTCGTGCATCTTTGTCTTCTTCCCGGGTTGTAAGTTAAAAAAACAGTATAATAATATAAATCAGGTATCTATTATGTAACAATTGTGTAGCAGAACAAATGGTCAATATATTTATAACAGGAATCAGAAATTGCTCAGCCTCAATAAATTTTTTATCATTAAAACGCTTTACTATTTAAATTATTTTTAACAAAACTGCAACATGCCATGCATTATTGAAACGTAGTTAAAATTCTATATTTCTAATTATTAGCTAAACAATCGGTACTAAAATGCACCAATCCAGATATGGAACTGCAAAAAATTTCTTGGGGAGGGGACTCACTGAGATCCCCTCCCCAAACCCCTCCTCTCCGTTCGCAAGCTTTCGGCGCTTCGCGCCTCCATTTTCGCCCCCCCCCGAACATTTCTTCTACCCCACCAGGGGCGGATTTAGGGGGAGAGGCCGGTGGGGGGCATGTCCCCCCTCGTTATCGCAAGTTTAGGTAATACATCATTAAATTATCGAAATATTTTTTGTTCTAAGACCAATTTTAAAAAATGAAAACAGTTTTGCCCCCCCCCCACCCCCGGTCAATGTTTTGCCCCCCCCCGGGTCAAAGTTGCCTAGATCCGCCCCCGTGCCCCAGGATCATTTCTTCGGCAACCCCCCCCCCCGAAAAAGATTTCTTCGCCCCCCCCCCCCCGAAAATGACTTCGGCCCCCCCCCAATCCAATATTCCTGGCTACGGGTCTGACTGTGCCTAGGGCCTACGGACTTTCTAAGGGCCTACGAAAGCCAGAACATAAAGTGAAAACAAGTGCACTCTTTGAAAGTGCCTAGGGCCTACGATGACCTTAAAAAGGCCCTGAACTGTTAATTACAATTATTTATTTTTTAAATATATCGTTCCGTAGTTAACACTGAACTATATATAACAAAGCTCAATGAGAGAAACCACTGTTGCGCCTTGATCGACTAAGAAAAGTTTGCGTTACTTTAGGGGTGGGGGGGTCTTTCCATGTCAACTCAACCAGTGGTGTTCACATACCTCTTTTAGTTTTTGAAATATTCACGTTCAAATATCGCGAAAATGTAAATGTCACGCGCACTCGCGACTACCCCTAAAAATTAAAAAAATCATATCTCAGAAAGTTTTTGACCAAATGGCCTAAAATTTTCAGGAATCACTCAACTTTGAATGTATAACAAGCCCTGAAAATTTCAGGAAGATCTGAGAGTGTCGGGTGAACAATTGTCAAAAAACTGGTTGAGTTGACATGGAATGACCCTGGGGAAAAAATTGGCCTAGAAATTATCCCGCCCACTATAATACTAAACATGAAGAAAATCTGCTGTAAAAATAAAGTTGAATGTAGAGGCGTATACCAATCGATTAACCATAACAATAATCTATAACATAACGAACTGAAGCAGTTTTTGTCGTCATCATTTGTTCCAATGCAAATTTTGTCGCGTAAGGGGCAAGATGACTTTAGAAACACTGCAGCGGTTATATATCTGCAGTTCTGCACTCTTTCTGACGCTGCCATCAGTGGGCTCTGGATATATTTTGGCCTGTACAAATGTTGTTTTTTTCAGGTTGGCCTTTTCGACGCGCGACTTCCAGAGGGTATCAGGGTTAGTGGAGTGAATAATGAACAAACCATGCCAGCTTTTTTTTTTCACTGTTTCAGCTGTTGCCTAAATATGTTTTTTAATACTAATTTTTTACAAAATAGACTTTTTTAAAAATTAGCAGCGGTTTCCCGGATCCTGGTCTCAAATGCAGTGGCGTAGCGAGGGGGGGGGTGCCAAGGGGGGCATGGCCCCGGGCGGCGTAACCAAAGGGGCGACGGAAATCACCATTTAACCATAACTAAAGGGGCGGCAAATTTCCGGTCGGCCCCAGGCGACGAAAGCCCACGCTACGCCACTGTGTCACAGCATGCATCGTTCAAGATTGGAACTAAAAAATCTGGACAGGGATTATACGCTGTATCCATGGAGGAACCACGGGAGATATACTGGGAGATATATCACACATATATATATATATATATATATATATATATATATATATATTTCACCATGACCTTAAAAATCTACTGGTCCTCACAAGAGATCGAACCAGAGACCCTCAGGTCGACAGTCGATCGTTATATCAAAACACGGTAGGTTGTGACGCCTTTCCATTTAAAGTTTGAGGCCCACGCAGTCTTACTTTTTTCCCTCCATAAAACGTGGGTTGAAGGCCTAGATAAGACTTACGCTATATTATAGATAGAACTTTCAATCTGACATAGAACAAAACATTGAACTGGATGAAAACATTTGAAGGTAATCTTAAACGAATAAGGCTATTGAGTGAATGAATTGTTCTTCTGTAGCCAGATATGTTTCCATTTTGAAACATTTGTGTCTGCGTGTCCTATTAGTTCATTAAGTAAATTACACATATACAACGCGATTAACTAGTTATGTTCAATTATAGCTAGGTGGGTGTGGAGAGTTTTTTTTTTATAACATGTGCAGATTTTTAAGAGCTCATCAGTTGAACTGGCAAATCTTGTAATTAGTAGTTAAGCCATATTATGTTTCTAAGTAAAATAGTTACAATATAGTAAGATTTATTTAAAATAATTTTTTTATATAAATATATACATGCATAAAAGTATGTATACCTTATCTATTCTTTGTTATTTTATAACCATTCAGCCTTTAAAAGTAATAATTTTCGTTCATTAATTTTATTGCAAAGTTCACTTCGTTTAAAGATTATACATCGGGGCCACGCCAAAGAGTGCATCCGGAACACCATTGGGGTATTTTAGGGTACATTTATATGCAATAAAACGAGATATCAGTTGTCGGGCAAGTGGCAATATCAAGACCACTAAATGGGGTGCCAACCTAACAGATGATGTCAGGGGGGTGATATCTTAAGTTGCATGTTGGGTAAATAACAAGCTTTAGCTCTTTGTTTGCCCTTATCGCCACCTTGTCCGGTTACTGCGCGCCTATGGATTCTTGCAGCAAAAAATAAGTAAACCCCTCATTACTTTACTTTCATCCACAAATTTTAGCACTTCTTTTTCTCTCTTATAATGTATACTGTGCTGACACTTAAATGTCATGACGGTGACTTTGAGAATGAAAGATTTTAACTTTTTCCTAATAAGTGTACACTAAAATTTAAATATAGGCTGCATAAAGGTATGTTATTGGTGTCCCACTTTTCAGTAGTGGTTCTTAACACCCACATGCGCATAGTTGACCACACGTGTTTTGCAATTTCGATTTTTATTTGAATACTAGTATTGGATTTTTCAACTGAATAATGGTAATTGATTTTCATTTGAATACTAGTAGTTGGCAGAAGTGTAGCTAGGGTGGGCAGGGGTCATCATGCCCCGGGTGCTACTAACAAAGGGGCGCCAAATGGTATATTTTACATATAATATCTGGTTTGGTTTTCAAATGGGATTGGGGGGGGGCATTAAAAAGCTATTAAAAAGGTTTAGTGCCCGGGCGCGAGTTAAGCTTGCTACGGCACTAGTAGCTGCTTGTTTATTTTTCACTTGAATACTAGTAGTTGGTAGTTTATTGAATACTGATATTTGATTTTTAATTGAATGCTATTATTTGATTTTCATTCTTCGCGGAACTCTTAAAGAGGCCATGGGGAACACCCATTGATCGGGATTTTCAGTAAATACATTTTTATACACAATATCAAATAACTGGCTTCATTTAATTGTCGGTTTTAGTTTTCTTACTGTGTTAGTTAGTTCTATGTGTGATCATCTGTAATGTAATATATATTTGTTTAAAAATCTATTGTTTAACAACACAGAATGGGATCAGGTCTTCTGTTCTTATCAGCTGCACTGATTTCATTGGTTGTAGCGGATATCACCGTTCCAATCAACAGCCACTGGAATGGGGGGTTTCAAGGAAGCGCTTGTTTTGACATCGTAGAGGAGATGCACAGCTGGACCGTCGTATTGACCTTTGACCAACCAATCAGTAGCCTGGACGTAAGTCAACAAAAAAAAAACAACACATTCATGAATGAAACCGAACATAACGGGAAATAATATTTTGCTTGCTAGAGTTATTCTCTGGACTTAAGTATTCGCCCCTAACCCGCCCCATCATCTAATGTTAAGAAAAATACGAATACTTTTCAATATCGTTGGACAATCTGGCATATTTGACTATTTTATCAATACAAATAGTATACAAATTATATATATATATATATATATATATATATATATATATATATATTTCACAGGATTTTTATTGATCAGACATATCATTAATTATCACTACTTAAGGCCTCAGTGTTCACATTAGGGATTATATCTGCTTTACCGGGGAAGGGGGGGTTCAAATAGAACTTTTATCACAATGGTAAATTAAAGGACATTGAATTTTTTTATTTATTTATTTGTTGTTGTTTTTTTTTTTTTGCACGAGACAGTAGGCCTACCGTATGTTTTTTATGCGAATGATTTATAATATAATTTTTTTATTGTTATTTTAATTTTTAGAGCATTTTCGAAAAAAAATGCTCTATTGTCCCCGTTTTGTCTGTCTGTCTGTCTGTCCGTCTGTCTGTCTGTCCGTCTGTCCGTCATCACCCTAGATCTCAACAACCATAAGTCCTAGACCCATGATGTATATATCATTTTGTAGGTCTTGGCCTGCCAAGAAATGACTTTTTTCCATTTCGCGATCTGACCTCTCAGGGCCGTAAAAGGGGGCTTATAAAGTACCGTTTTTTACTATATAAGCTATATTAATAATATACCGCCCTATATCTCAGCAACCATAAGTCCTAGACCCATGATGTATATATCATTGTGTAGGTCTTGGCCTGCCAAGTGTACATCAAAAGTCCATTTTGCGATTTGACCTCTCAGGGGCAAAATATAAGAGTTTTTTATGTACCGTTTTGCTTATATTTTAAATATAAATAATAAAAGCTAATCAAAGGGGCGTAATCATTATTTATTTTTGTAACAGTTATTCAACATGACTTACTTCCCGTACTTCAACATTGAACTACTTTCACCAAGATTGGCAACAACAATTTATCAAACAACAATTGACGGAGTTTTCGGACGATTAAATGACTACAATTTAGAATGTTTCAATTATGAGTCCTATTTCAGTGACCACAAACCACTTGTAGTTAGATTTAAGAGAAAATAATTTTGTTTTCAATTATAAAGAAACGTCTTTTTAATATCTTTTTTCAGATATATGCATTACACAATTGAATTTGTAAACATTTCCAAAATTTACAAATATTTACTGAAAGATAGCATACGTACTGATACATAATACGAAAATGCGCTAACACGTCCTGTGTCCAGAATGGAACAGGCTTAATTGCTTGTTTGTTAACGTGCCAGGATAATTTGCTTTGGTATGCCAAGTTTAAAACGCGTGTCTTGTAAATTGCAAACCCTGGTTTAGACTTTCAAAAGTTAAGATTCACAAACCAAAAAGTGTTTTTTTTTAGAGCGAGGGAGGCTAAACATGGGAAAAAATAATAATTCAGTCTGACCGTTACATAATTAATGCAATAAATATAAATGAATAAAGCTTCCAAAATGTATCTGCTGCTAACATCTTCTGATTAACCATCTTCAGGTATACACAGCAGATATCAAGGAGACACTAGATGGCGGGAAAGTGTATGTATTGCACAACAAAGACTGGAATAAAGATGAACATGTCGGGGACAAACTTTGCATTGACTTCCAGGGCCATGGTAAAACAACAAAATTCATTGGTGCTCAGTGCATCAAGTGGACATAATCAGGCACTGGCTATATCAGTGGTGGCCAACCTTGCTGGAACCTCGTGCCCGAAACTCAACCAAAACCAGTTGCGCAGTTGTGGGGGAGGGGGGCATCGGCATTATGCCCCAGACGCCACATAGTATTTGTTACATATAATATTATATGGTTTTCGAATGGGGGGGGGGGGAGGCACTAAAAATGTATTGTGTCTTTGGTGCGAGTTAAGCTCGCTATGCCACTGACCAAAACACCACTTATTTATAGCAATGTGCCAACACTCCAATTAAAATTAAAGAAAGTGATATTTTAGTCGCGTGACGACAGATGGGGCTATGCGTGCCGACTGTGGCACGCGTGCCATAGGTTCGCCACCACTAGGCAATATATTTAACACTTTTGGGTTTCAATGTGGTTTCCTCTATCTCTTGGTATTTTATTTCCCTTGAGTTCCGAAATTCATAGTCTATTACATCTTGACGACATAACAAAATTACATTTTGTCCTATAGGTACTGGAGATATCAATCCAACAGTTACAGGTTCAATTCACGCTGGTGACACTACCAGTCAACCAATCACAGGTGACTTTACCTAAACATTACATAATCTCAAATGTTAAATTATAAAATTTAAATAAAGGACGTTAAACTCCGATGTAACTGATAATGGTGTAATTTTAATTTGTTGAAATATTTTGATTTGTTTTTGTTTGTTTTTAATTCCAGCTGGTCCAGGTCAGACACTTGCTCCAACCACTCCACGCCCAAGTATGGATCAATATTTATTTAAATTATCAATTTTTAAACATACATCTAACATATTATTTTGATATAATCTACGCATTAGATAAGATTTCACCCGATTGCGTGCATGAGATATAGGCGTACTTATTTGAAGATGTAAACAACTTTAAAATGGAACTCGGTAGATCACATGTAATGAAGTTAGAACCTCGTTAGGACATGTCAAGGGGTCTGTTTATGTACTCTTTAAAACCGATATTAAGTTTGGTAATAAAAAAAATGTTAACATGGTCACAGAGCCGCTCTTAAGTCTATGGGGGCCCTATACAATGATACATTTGGGGACCTTAGCAAGGTAAAGGTACAGTTCCAGTGGCGTAGTGAGCGTGACAAGGGGGCATCATGCCCCGGGCGCTACTCACAAAGGGGCGCCAAATGGTATATTTTACATGTAATATTATATGGCTTTCGAATGGGGGGGGGCGCTAAAAAAGGTATTGTGCCCCGGACGCGAGTTAAGCTCGCTACGCCACTGTACAGTTCGTCGATCCTCGCTTATTTACATTTGAAGGGAAAGCGTTGTAAAGGCCGCCGCTTGTAATTCTTGGGCCATAAAAATTTTAACGACTAGGGCCACCCTTACTTCTAATTGTTGATTTATTTTAGCCAGAAATTCCTCACAGCTTACGAATCAGACAAACTTCATAATGTCAGGCCTGATAGTCTGCAATGCGGCTCTTTCAAAATGCAAAACCCACGTAGAGCTAATATAGCCATGGGCAATCTACGGCCATCAGGCCTAACCCGGCCTTCCGGATTATTTAATCCATCCTGCCCACTCGTCTCAGAGTAAAATGAACATCACTAGCTGTTTATGTTAATACGTCAAACTTCGGGTTGTATTAGATATAACGTCAACATTCCATCCATCCGGCGGTCAGATTTATGAACACAGTGTGGCCCGCGATTCAAAAAAAAATTCCCCACCCATGCGCTAGTAAAAGACGGTTCAGAAAAAAAAATATTCTTTTAAATAGCAGAATAAACTTGCACGCAATAGAAGGAGGGACCCTGGGCAGCCGAGTAATTGGTCAAGTATTAAGGACAGATGTGAGATGTCCCTGTAAAGATGAGATGAAATCTCTTTTGATGGAACGGTTTTTGCAGTGCCCTTCTATCATCCCCCACGAACCTAACCGATAGTGCAATGGCCATGGAGGCACCACGGGAGATATATCGGAAACGTGAGCCAAGATCTGAAAAATTTACCTTGGTACTACCGGGCATCGAACCAGGTGCCTACAGGTCGACAGTCGAGCGCTTTACCGCACGGCCATCCGTCTCTTCATTAATGACAGATATCTAGGCTAGCATTTAGAATACTTCAAATAGGTTAGGGAAATTCATCAAATATGAATCTTGTATTTTTTCTGAGGCGTTTATGAAGGGCTTTAAAACTATTTTATTGATAAAATGTAAGATTGGTGGGGAAATAGTTTATCATGTCTTTTTAAACTTGTTATATTTTCTTCACACTAGCGGTTCCAGGCCAGACGACGGCACCAACAACAGCCAGGCCAAGTATGCAAATTAGCTCAATAGCTTACAAAACGTTTTGCACGCGCATATTTATGGGTTTGTGTGGGGGGATTGTATGAACTCGAGTAACTCTCCTCCCCGAAAAAAAAATAATTTATAATAGTACATTTAGAAAAGTGGGACGGATGGCCGAGTGGTGTAGATACTCGACTGTCGACCTGAGAGTCCTGGGTTCGATCCCCGGTGGCGAGGCCCATGGAATTTTTCCAGGTGAAATTTGGTGCAAAGTCGTCCCACAAGTCCACCCAGCTTTAAATGGGTACCTGACTTTAAGTTGGGGAAGTAAAGGCGGCTGGGCGTTGTGCTAACCACACAATCCCTTCATATGCCGAGGTTATAGAAACAGATGAATTCTACACTTCATCTGCCCCGAAGGCCCGTTATGGCTAAGAAGGGAACTTTACTTTTTTTTTTACATTTAGAAAGGGATGCCAGATGGCCCCCCCACCCACCACCCCCAAGTACCGCTGGGGGGGGGGCTCTAAAAAGTGCTCGAGGTTGCCACTCTATGCGGTAGCCCTTGTGCCATCACACGATCATTTGTTTGGTCATCATTACACATACAGAACTTACTCTTACACAATTTTTCTACCGCAAAGAAATAACGATTATATTTGTTTTATTTTTATTTGAAGAATAAATAATACATAGCCTACTCAAGTAATCAATTATAATTGTACATAAACATAGAATCAGATTTCATGAACATAAAGGTAATGAGTTAAACAAACACAAGCAATTAAGCCTGTTCCATTCTGGACACAGGACGTGTTAGCGCATTTTCATGTTATGTATCAGTACGTTTGTTAGCTTTCAGTAAATATTTGGAAATTTTGGAAATGTTTATAAATTCAATTGTGTAATGCATATATCTGTAAAAAAAATATTATAAAGACGTTTCTTTATATTTGAAAAAAATTATTTTCTCTTAAATCTTAAAGGGGTTTGTGGTTACTGAAATATGACTCATAATTGAAAACATTCGAAATTGTAGTCATTTAATCGTCCGAAAACTCCGTCAGTTGTTGCATAGCTCTGATACTTTCAATTAAACTCAGAACACAAGCTTACTATTTCATTTGATGAGTTTCTTAATAAATCTTGGTGAAACTACGTGCTGCAGTATTTCGCACCAAATGAATGGGTTATTGAACGTACAAGGTGTAGAATGGGGCTATATATATAATATAAGCCCCTTCGGAGCCCTGAAGCCCGGCCCTCAGAGGTCCTATCGCGAAATGAACTTTTGATGTACACATGGCAGGCCAAGACCTACAAAATGATATATACATCATGGGTCTAGGACTTATGGTTGCTGACATATAGGGCGCTCCTTTATTAATATAGCTTATATAGTAAAAAACGGTACTTTATAAGCCCCCTTTTACGGCCCTGAGAGGTCAGATCGCGAAATGAACTTTTGCTGCACACATGGCAGGCCAAGACCTACAAAATGATATATACATCATGGGTCTAGGACTTATGGTTGTTGAGATCTAGGGTGATGACGGACAGACAGACAGACAGACAGACAAAACGGGGAAAATGTATATACGTTTTTAATACACAGCATTAATCAGTATTAATATTCACATGTAATGAATTATTTAATGTTTCCTAATGAGAGTTTTCAAAATATTTTACATTGTTGTCGCGTTCCAATTTTCGGAGGAAAAAAAATTTTTTTTTAAAGTTTAAATTAGTTTACGGGCGATGACCTAGATTGTGTGCCAATTCCGATCACATAAACTTTTTCTGTAGATATTTTATCATAGTGCTGTAGCTTTATATTTTCTATCATATCAATAGACATCAGTATTTAAATTTTAACGAATAGACAAATGTAAATTAAAACGATCACTAAATGAGCATCACTAAAAATATCTAAACTTAATTCTAAATATTGATTGACTTTAAAGCTAAAAAAAAAAAGATATCTAAATGGATAATTTTTAAAAGTTGTACCTTCAGATTCACACTCAATTTGTTCAGACGTTTGCGTAATATTAAGCGTTCATTCCAATGAAGTGGTTCTGTATATACAAATAGTCTTTATGAAATTATTTGGAGGATGGTAAATTGAAAACGGATTATTAACAGCAGGTTATTAAGACGTTTATACAATTGTATGAATCGTTTCCCGTGGCTTTATGGAATCTGATTCTCAAACTTTTAGGGTTGGCCTACTTTTAGTCCGCCTACTTACCCGTAAAGAGAAACAATGAAGAAAAAAAAAGAAATAAAAGAGTCATTAATAATATATATATTGATTTTCCACCCTTTTTACTTTGAATAAAAAAAACCCTTTTAGATTTGTAGCATATAGAGAAACTGTACACATGAATTCTCAATCTGCAGGTTAAAAATGTAAAATTAGTCACAACCCACATTTTGAGAACTATTGATATACAGTGGCGTACCTAGGGATTTGGGGGCCCGGGGGCTCGGCGTCTATGGGGGCCCCTGCATGTTGACATTTGACATCATGACATGAAATAATGTACTTAATATTTAATGTAAAAAAAATTCGGACACTCCTTTAGGGGCCCCTCTCAAGCTGGGGCCCGGGGGACTTTCAAATTTGGACCCCCCTTCCCCCTCCCCTAGTTACGCCACTGTTGATATAGGTCAGTGGTGGCGAACCTTTTTTTGGTGCCCAGTGCCCAAAATTCAACCAATAAACAACTTATTTATTGCAAACTGCCAACACTCCAATTCAAAATAAAGGAAGTGATATTAAGTCGCGTGCCGACTGATGAGGCTCTGCGTGCCGACTGATGAGGCTCTGCGTGCCGACTGATGAGGCTCTGCGTGCCGACTCCGTGCCATAGGTTTGCCACCACTGATAAGGGCTCATTTTTTTATTTTTTTTTGCGGTTTTTTTTTCTATTGGCTTTAAAAATTAGCGAACGATCATGACAGTGTATTTAGATGAATCAATTGTGTTGACGATCAATTAACGTATTTTGTTATTTATATTCTTAGCTGTTGTATTCTCTGCCGATGGGAATGTGGCTGAGCTGAAGATCAATTCAGACTGGGGTGACCGATTTGACGGGGAGTTCGACTTCACGCCCAATGAGAACATCATTGGCTGGGTGGCCAACATAACCTTCAGTAAACCTGTCACTAAAATGGATGTAGGTTCATACATTAGTTTTTTTTTTCGTTGCTTTTCATTCTCTTTAGGTTATAGAAAAGTCTAACAAAATATATTTTAAAATTGGACTAAAACCCTTCGAGCGAATGCTCGAGAGTGGGGTCAGGTAGCCAAACGAGGTACAAGTTTACACCCCCCTTTCCCGAAACACAGCATTCTTTGACTTACTGGATTATAAGATAAGTCCTTATATGGACCTGACTAATATTTTAATACATGATAACGTGCCAGGGTAGATACAGTGATATAGCTGTAAATGAAAAAAAGCCCCATCTAACCACAACAGTTTATGAAGTATCCTTTCACTCACAAAAATGTCTTTACTGATCCTGCGTGCGAACTCCTGTACTCACTCGTTGGACTGCCCCGTGAGACTCACTCGTGAGAAAATAATGCCCCGTGATACCACGCCGTGAGATAAGAATGCCCCGTGAGACCACGCCGTGAGATAAGAATGCCCCGTGAGACCATGCCGTGAGATAATAATGTCCCGTGATACCACGCCGTGAGATAAGAATGCCCGTGAGACCACGCCGTGAGATAAGAATGCCCCGTGAGACCACGCCGTGAGATAAGAATGCCCCGTGAGACCACGCCGTGAGATAAGAATGCCCCGTGAGACCACGCCGTGAGATAAGAATGCCCCGTGAGACCACGCCGTGAGATAAGAATGCCCCGTGAGACCACGCCGTGAGATAAGAATGCCCCGTGAGACCACGCCGTGAGATAAGAATGCCCCGTGAGACCATGCCGTGAGATAAGAAATGGGGTGAAAGGGGGCTAGGGGTCCTCCATCGTAATAGTTTGTCAAGGGCCCCAGAATTTTTAGCTGCATCAGCCATACCGGTGTCCCCGAAAGGTCAGGAAATATCTCGGCATTAGTGGTGTTCACTCTCAGAAATTAATGAATTACTCAAAACACAACTGTTAATTTCCCTCTAATTCTTGATTAAAACAACGTAAAGTTTTATGCGTACATTTCATACAATTTTCAATTAACACTAATGATAATTTTCATTTGGAAAGCGTGTCTTTTAGTCAAGCTTCATTAACCATTTGGGCTTTAGGGTGGGGCGGACGTTCTCCCGTAAACCTCCTCCCCCGTCCTTCTTGGCTGACCCACACCTTATTATAAATTGGCTGCAAGCTGCCCATAAAAAAATCTGGTCACCGTCCTTATAATCTTCCCTTATCGACTTCTCTTCTCTATAAGAGACTAGTCCGTCTGTTTTTGACTCTTAACATCAAAACTCATTATTCGAAAACTTAATTCTTCTGCCTTTACATTTGGAGACAATCACACACATGAATATTTTTTCCTGAAATATTTTATGCTTTAGATCATCGCTGGAGATGAATATTCTCATTCCGCCGACGGTCTGAACTGGATTCTGATCAACAAACCTGACCATGCCTTCTTTCACGCGGGAAGCAGCGTGCAAGTCAAGTACGTAAATAAAGACATTCGTTCTTTAACTACGATTTTGAAATGGAAAATAAAAAAATAAAACTGGCAATTAAATGATTTACGTCAAGGCCGTTCTTTTTTTGGTATTTCAGGGCCCTGGGCATAAAGCATCGGATTTCAATGTAGGGGGAGGGGTCATAAGGTGGTCACCTAGTTTGCCCTACGATAAGAACAGGGCCTGCTTTACACCAGCGGAGTAGCGAGGGGGGTGGAAGGGGGGCATCATGCCCCTGGTGCACAAAGGGGCGCCGAATGGTCCCCAAAACATATAATATTATATGGTTTTCGAATGGGAGGGACGCTGAAAAGGTATTGTGCCCTGGGCGCGAGTTAGGCTCGCTATGCCACTGACCAAAACACCACTTATTTATAGCAATGTGCCAACACTCCAATTAAAATTAAAGGAAGTGATATTTTAGTCGCGTGACGACACTGCTTTACACAGTCTTGTTCTTATTGTAATATTGGAAATGACATAATAGTTTCTTAAGTTTTATATCTAACACATTATAATTCGCTTTTTTCAGATTGTAATATATCACACCAAAAATAAAATTATAATTAAAAGTAAAAAAAAAAAGTATATTAGGGATTGAATTCCGCCAAAGATAAGCATCTTTGGGGAGGTAATTCAAAATGTTTTTCTTTAAAGAACACTTTTTATGTTGTTGGTCGTCAAATGCGTTTTCCTTTGTGTAGATTTTTCGGTAATTATGGTGGTGGTAAGCCCGCCCCATCTGGACAAGCCACACTGACCAACATGGGCAAAGATCATTGGTCATTTACAGCTGCACCAACAAGTAAGTCCATAATTTCTCTATCAACTACACCATTGATCTCTTGCATGTAAACAAAAACAACAACAACAACAACGCATCGTTGATGGAGTCCGATACACGTTTGTTGTAAACAAAATGTTTTGAAATGCTTCAAACGATAAACAAAATCATATTTTAAACCGTGTGGTCTTGAACTTCATTGGTGTAAGACCCTCTCTCATAATATAATATAAATAATAGCGATTTGGGCGCTGCGTTAAATCGAAAATAAAGAATTAATACAATAGTATTCCAGTTTAAAATACAATCATGAAAAAAAAAAATCGGATCTGCCCGAAACCAAAAAATAACCTCGCCTGCCGATCAAGCCTAAGGGGATATAACTCTATACAAATGTTTTGCAGGGTACAGCTAGTATAATATAACAGTAATTTGATCATAAGAATCAAAAATTATTATTTTTGCTATATACTATTTCATCGAGCTAGTATTTTTTCCTTCCTCCTTTAAGATAAAACATTGACACGTGTCAGTGTGTGAAGTTCCTGTAAGGATGAGATGGGGGGGGCGGTTTTATTTCATCCCCACCATAGCCGATAGTGCAATGGCCATGATGGCTTCATGGGAGACATAGGCTGAACACACTGGGAGTCGAACTCGTAACCCACAGCATGCAGGTCGGGCTGCAGCATAAAGATCCGGCTCGCTTCCCCAAAGAGCCACGCACACAAATCAGAAACCCCCAGGCCATGCGGGTTCCTTCTTCTTTCCAAATAAAGTATACGCCCATGACCTTGGCTACAGGAACATGAAATTACGATTCATCCTCCAACCACGATGGCCGTTGCGGTTAATAAATATATATGTACTAGCTGTACCCTGCAAAAACTTTGCATAGAGTTATACCCCCTTAGGCTTGATTGTGTACGATGTTTATCAGGGAGGACAAAAAAAGAATTTATCAACGTCCCAAGTAGGCTATCATTACTAAAAATTAAAATTTTTGGGTGATTACGGCATACTTATCTCAGACTTATCTGACTATGCCTTTACATTGTTTGATAAGTAGCAATAAAATAGTGTAGCCTACATATTTAGATGGACACCCACGATTATATATTTTGTAAAGATAGTTTATGTATTTATTTGAACGATACAATTCATATTTTTTTATAGCCTTTAGGGCTTTTGGTTAAAGCTTATTTGTTAAAAAGTTTTTTCCAACCTTCTTTTCAATACTAGTAGTCATGCGTGTGGTAGCCTCTTTATAATATGCATGCAATTTTATTTTTGGCAAGTTTGGCAAGCGTGTCATGTAATTGCTGTCTGTGCTATACATTTTATAATATTTCATTAATGATAATAACAATTGTTTTTAATGAAACTTTCAGCTGATACATCCAAGTACAACTACAATGATGTTCTATACAAATCCATTCTGTTCTACGAAGTGCAGCGCTCTGGAAAATTACCAGCCAATAAAAGAATCCCATACAGGGGTGACTCCGCTCTGGGAGACAAAGGCGACGCCGGAGAGGATTTGACAGGAGGCTGGTATGATGGTGAGTACATCAAAAAATGGAACTCAATAAAGATAGATTTATAAGATAAATGATATATAGATAGATGCAAATATAGATAGAAAGAAATATAAAGCAAGAAAGACAAACAGACAGACCGACAGACAGATATGTAGATAGATAGATACACATATAGATAGAAAGAAATATACAGCAAGACAGAAAGACAGACAGACAGATATATAAATATATGTGGGTGGGTGGGTGGGTGGGTGGGTGGGTGGATAGATAGATAGATATACAGAAAGACAGATAGATAGATAGATAGATAGATAGATAGATAGATAGATAGATAGATAGATAGATAGATAGATAGATAGATAGATAGATAGATAGATAGATAGATAGATAGATAGATAGATAGATAGATAGATAGATAGATAGATAGACATATAGACAGACAGACAGACGGACAGACGGACGGACGGACGGACGGACGGACAGACAGACAGACAGACAGACAGACAGATAGATAGATAGATAGATAGATAGATAGATAGATAGATAGATAGATAGATAGATAGATAGATAGATAGATAGATAGATAGATAGATAGATAGATAGATAGATAGATAGATGATGGATGGATGGATGGATGGATGGATGGATGGATGGATGGATGGATGTGTGGATGGATGGATGGATGGACTAAGCCACGTAAAAGCTCTAGATGACCATACTGCAATTTATTCCTTTTATGTTTCAGCTGGTGATCATGTGAAGTTCAATTTCCCAATGGCCTACTCCACGGCTATATTAGCCTGGGGATATCTCATGTATTCGGACGCTTACAAAGCCGCCGGCCAGGACAGTTACTTGCTGGACAGTATCAAATGGCCGCTGGACTACCTGCTGAAATGTCACACTAAACCCGATGAGCTGTACGTTCAGGTGAGAAGCCAGTTCTAGATTGTATAGAGCCGATAAGGTTATATCAAAAGATAAGGTTATACCAACAGATAAGATTATATCAACAGGTAGGTTTTACCAACAGATAAGGTTATATCAACGGGTAAGGTTATATCAACAGATAAGACTATATCAACAGGTAGGTTTTACCAACAGATAAGGTTATATCAACAGGTAAGGTTATACCAACAGATAAGGTTATATCAACAGATAAGGTTTTATCAACAGATAAGATTTTATCAACAGGTAAGGTTATAGCATATGCCGAGGTTATAGAAACAGATGAATTCTACACTTCCCCTGCCCCGAAGGCCCGTTAGGACTAAGAAGGGAACTTTACTTTACTACTTAACTAAGGTTATAGCAACAGGTAAGATGATTTCGATTTAAAGGAGGACCAGGGCTGGAAATATTGAGAAACATATTCAGACCAGACAGGCCCACTGCTGTATAAAATGATTTATTCCACAACGAGAGGGTGGGGAGTGATGACACTAAATAGATCAAAATGTGATTTTAAAATAATAAAAAATGACATTAGAATGTGCATATATTTCAGATTTCTATAATACAAAAAATGGAACTTGATTCGTGTGTACTGCTTTGTGTACTAAAATAGACAAAGTTGTAGTCATTTATATTCAGATTAAATGACTTTGCACAATACCAACACAGTTTTAGCAGTACTCATTCACTTGGTGATTGTTGTCATTATTTACATAGGTAGGTGACGGTGGCGCTGACCACAGCTACTGGGGGCCACCTGAGCTGATGACCATGGCCAGACCCGCTTACAAGATAACTCCCTCTAAGCCTGGCACTGATGTTGCTATGGAAACTGCCGCAGCTTTTGCGATTGGCTCATTGGTCTTTAAAGACAAAGGTGTGTTTCTTTGTTAACTGTCAATGGGTGGAAGAGAGACATAATTACATTCCAAATGTTTCATATTAGATCACGGTAGAAAATGTTATATCCCACTTTGCAGGACTTGTAGTAAAATACGTGTACACAAAGGATGAACTAGAACTAATGACTTATCCACTATCACACATAAATATGAGTGTACTTGTGTGTGTGTGTGTGTAATATATTTTTCTTTAATAAGAGACATAATGTTTGTCCACCTCGATCCAGAATAGTTCTTATAGATAGGTAAACTAGGCAGCTCCCAGTGAGGACTATTATTGTTTACTCCACATTGAAGTGGATTTGTCAGGAGTAGGCTACTCTGCTCAAATGAATTAATAGCTTTTGTGTCGTCATGGAGACGACCCACAGACGTTAGATTTTATTGTACACCCAGTGTTTTAATGCAGCGACCTTAACTTCGTTTTCGCGTAGGGCCCCCAAAAGGTAAATTTCGCCTAGGCCCAAAACGTAGCTATGGCTCTTCTTCGATCATAGATATACAAAACGTGTACTGACCGCTGCTTTTAATGTTTTACTTTACCGACAGATCCAACTTACTCAGCCACCCTACTGACTCACGCTAAACAACTCTGGGAGCTTGCTGACCAACATCGAGGCATCTACAGTGATTCTGTGCAGGCCGCAGCAGCCTATTACAGGTAGGCTATCTGTAGATAATGTTTGATGGTTATAAGTGCATCATAAGCGTCTGCAAAAATAAAAAAAAAAAGGCAGCTTAATATTTTTTTTTTAGATCTGAGCTATCTCTTCTTGACATATCTACCAAAAGTACAGCCATTGTTATAGAACTCTCATTATAAATTATAACGTCTGATGTTATAAAAGAAGAAGGTTTGACAAACTGATTCAACAGAAGGTCCGCTTAATGGAGGTCTTAATGGGTGCCTGATTTGACATTACCTTTTATCAATTTGACACTTTCTCTTGATTGATGTCTTTGAATAGATCTTACAACATAACCGACGAGCTGGCATGGGGGTCCATCTGGCTGTACCAGGCGACACAAGAGAGCAAATATCTGGCGCTGGCTGAGAAATACTTTGACCAAGATCCAGCCTGGGGAATGTCATGGGATGACAAAACTATCGTCAATCAGGTATTTAAGATTCAAAATCAATAGTTCATAGCTTTTTTCTTTTTTCGGGGAATCTCTCAAATTATGTTGTTGTTTTTTTAAAGCAGAAATAGCTTACGTAAATAGCGTTGCTATGGATTTCATCGGCTCTTCACTCTTTTAATCAATAGTGGTGGAAAAGCTACATTGTTACTACTTTTTAATTTATCTTAAGACTAACTGGTTTGCTATAGAAGTGAAAATGTGAAAGCTACATAAATGTATATATTGTTTTAAGGTATAAGACAAATGTCAATCTTCTATTATTTAACACTGCAATATGACGGAAATGATATCCCACTCATCAGCTTTTAATAAATCCAATGGTCGTAAAGGTAATAAGATGATATCAGAGCGGATTCACCATAAGTCTAAAAAAGGCTATTTAGCCTTGTAAAGTTCCCTTAGCTCTAACGGGCCATCGGGGCAGATGAAGTGTAGAATTCATCTGTTTCTATAACCTCGGCATATGAAGGGATTGTGTGGTTAGCACAACGCCCAGCAGCCTTTACTTCCCCAACTTAAAGTCAGGTACCCATTTAAGGCTGGGTGGACTTGTGGGACGACTTTGCACCAAATGTCACCTGGAAAAATTCCATGGGCCTCACCGAGGATTGAACCCAGGACTCTCAGGTCGACAGTCGAGTATCTACACCACTCGGCCATCCGTCCCACATTTAGCCTTGAGCCCTGAACAAAAATCGACCCTCGTTTATCAGTTTAACTCAGATTTGTGATATTTTTTTTTTTCATTTTGATCGCAATATTAGACCATTTTTTTATATAAACTAGCCGTAGCCCCACAATGACCTTAATCCGGCCCTGTGCCCTGTGTCAGAGTAATGAAAGTAAATGGAAGCTCGATATTCTTTGTTTTTATTCTTTTTTTTTTTTTATTCTAGGTGATGTTGTACAAAATAACCAAAGATGATAAATACAAAACAGCGGTCGAGGGCTCTTACAAAAATTGGTTTCCAGGTGGCGCGATCCCATACACACCTAAAGGTTTGGCCTACAGACTGCAGTGGGGCTCTTTGAGATATTCATGTAAGTATTAATATCGTACATCACCCCCCCCCCCAACCAATGTTCCCTCTAAGCTGAGCGCGTGAGCGATCGCTCACACGAATTCAGAGCATCGCTCATACTACACGTACGATCGCTCACTCCGACGGACGACATCGCTTAAATCGCGCACAAATTTTGGCCTCAAACAAAATGTCGCTCAGAGACAAAATTTTTTGCTCACTTCATACCACACCTTAGAGGGAATATTGCCCCCAACCCCAATCGGGCATTAAGCTACAAGCGAAATAAGCATGTGCTTAAGGTATTAAGGGAAGGGAGTGGCACAATTCATAGCCTAAATTATCCTACATGTTGAATTAAATTTTGACAATTTTTTTTTTAACTTACATGGCTGCCGTGTGAAATTCAGGGCTCCGGTGCAACACTGTTGATTAGGCCCTTATAAAAAAAAAATAAAAAACCAACCAAAGAAAACGTAATTTTCAAATCATATTTATTTTATAATACTGGCATGCATTAGGCTTTATGCTTCACCAACCCTTGGGGCTTGATGCGTCCTAGAGCAATGTACCAGCTGCACCCACTATGATCAGGCCCCGACACCTTGTAGGCCCTCACAATAAAGTTATCTGATATTATAGGAGCCCGAAAAGTTACATTTGTCAAAAGCAACTCCCCCACTCACCCACCAATATTACTTAAACTCTCTGCCTATGGTCCCCCCCCCCCACACAAAAAAAAACCCTGTCAAGTGACAACCTTTCTGCCAAGTGCTTCGAAAACAAACCAAAGATTTGCTGAATGTATGATGATTGAACAGTGTTACAGTGTTTGGTATTTAGAGAAATGGTAGTCTGAAATATACGACCACTTTTGTCTCCCTTGATTATTTATTCAGCTTCAAGTAATGATATGGTTTAAAACATATATTTTAGAAATACATTTAATATACTGGTCGTTAGTAAAAATGGAATTGTGAAATGGTAACGGCTACTTACATGTAATTATTTTTTTTGCTGCAGTTTTTTTTTCCAACATAAACAATACAGGTAGAGCTGTAGAGAGCTAACGAAGTCACGTGACATGCTGAAGACTTAGTTATCAAGCTTTCAAAGCCTTAGCACATAATCATAAGATTAAACTATAAGACATCATTTTTGTAACATGTGTGTGTACATTGTTTTCACACAACAGCCAACATGGCAATGGCCGCCCTTGTAGCAGCAGACGCCGGCCTCCACCCAGAAGAATACAGGCGCTGGGCCATGTGCCAGATACATTATGCATTAGGTGACACAGGATTTAGCTACCTCATTGGATTTGGTGACAAGTATCCACACAGCCCACATCACAGAGCCAGGTCAGTGGAGACATTGTGTTGTTTAGTTTTTTTTAAAGGGTTGTCAGAGCCAGTGGCGCAACCAGGGGGCAGGGGGGCTTGAGCCCCCCCCCAACCAAATCATCAATACATATTTTACTATATATAGTTACTAAAAAGACTGTCAAACTGTTTTTTTTTCTATATGTGAGCCCCCCTCCTCCCCCCCCCCAGAATTTTTTGCTGGTTGCGCCACTGGCCAGAGCCGTTTTTATAGCGGACAAAGCTGCCAATGGTACCACAGCCCTTCCAGAACGAATTCTTTGTCAAATTACATTCTATCAGCCCCCCCCCCCCCCCATTTGCAAACGAATGTCTCTGATTTAGTCTTAGCTGGTTTTACCTGAAAGAGAATGGGCAAGGAGCTTTATCGGCTACCTCAACAATAATAAATCTACAATACAGAAAAACTGAACGATCCCTACCTGTGGCTGGTAGTTCTAACAAAAGAACCCAGGACTGAGCTGGTCGAACTCTTGAGTGAGACACCCATCACAATACAACTACCTGCCTTAAAAGGGAACCGTTCAAATGTATTGATATTTTTACTTGTAGCAGTATAGGCCCCCAGGCTAACCAGTGTGTCGGGGCCTCTGCAACAGCCACTAGGAATAATTAAAATAGTATATGTCAGTTAGGCATGTTTAATGTTTTATTTTTAGGACCTATGACCGCCCCCCACCCCAGGCAAGTAGGACTACCTCAGTAGGCCCCAAGAAACTTACGCAAAATACTTATGCAGGTCATATGATTGATTCTTCAATCTCTTCTCCCTCCAGCCTCCACAAAAAAAAATCTAATGAATTTCACGAAACACACCCTTTACCCCAATGTAACACAATGGCACAAGCCTCCATAAGTTAATTTACCCTGAGTAACTATGACAACACATTTATTTACTCATGTTTCCAGTTCCTGTCCCAACTTACCAGCACCGTGCGGCCCGTTCATCATGTCCAGCAAAGAGCCCAATGTCCATACGCTGTATGGCGCCTTGGTCGGAGGCCCTGGACAGAACGACGACTACACAGATGACCGATCGAATTACGTCAACAATGAGGTGGCGTGTGATTATAACGCTGGCTTCCAGACCGCTATTGCAGGTCAGTAAGTTATACACAACAGCCACAGAATAGGGCTGGGACTAGAGTTTCATAGGTTTATACAGGTCAATAGGTTTACCTTAGACTGTCTGTAAGTTTACCCACATAATATTGCTGGGACTACAGTTTTACAGAAGGTTTATATATGTTACTTGGTTTACCGTAGACTGTACGTTTACACAGTCAAACATTATGTGGTTGTCAGTACAGTACTGTCTATAGGTTTATATAAATCAGTTGTTTTAGTTTAGTCTGTCTGTAGGTTTATATAAATCAGTTGTTTTAGTTTAGTCTGTCAATATGTTTATATAAATCAGTTGTTTTAGTTTAGTCTGTCAATATGTTTATATAAATCAGTTGTTTTAGTTTAGTCTGTCTGTAGGTTTATATAAATCAGTTGTTTTAGTTTAGTCTGTCAATATGTTTATATAAATCAGTTGTTTTAGTTTAGTCTGTCAATATGTTTATATAAATCAGTTGTTTTAGTTTAGTCTGTCTATAGGTTTATATAAATCAGTTGTTTTAGTTTAGTCTGTCAATATGTTTATATAAATCAGTTGTTTTAGTTTAGTCGGTCTGTGGGGTTACCCTCTGAATAAGCCTGTCATTCACCAAAACGTCTACATGAGTCAGTAGATACAATGTGGCAAGGTTCATTTATAACTATCAGTAGATACAATGTGGCAAGGTTTACTAAAGTCCATCTCTAGGTTTACTTAAAAATAGTTTTACTATGGAATTTAACAGGTTTTACCTATGAGTTTTAAGTACACAGACTTAAATAGTCAGAAGGTTTACTTAATATAAGTGTCAGAAAGTTTACAAGTCAGTAGGTTTACTACAATAATATCACAATGTTCACCTAAAGTCTTCTATAGTTTTACATGTGGCTGTCTGTAGGTTTACCACATCAAGTAGGTTCAATACAATCAGCAGCTTTACTACAGTCAGGCTAATGATTTATTATTGTACAAATATACAAAATTTCATTTCAGTGAATATTTGAAGATGTAATTTTTTTTACAAATTTTTTTTTGTTTATTTCAGCACTAAAGTCTTTATGGCTGAGAAATGAACATCCAGAACAGAAGGGTAACGCCCAGTGTCCTTTTTCAACCGGTTCAGGCAGTACAGGGGGAGTGGTTGGAAGACGATAGTGGAAGAATGGAATTTATGAAGGATAACTTTTATTATTGTCTATCATTATTTCCCTTGTCTTACTACGTACATTGTACTCAAATATTAATAAAGTTAACATTATGTCTCTCTTTACCTCCCTTGTCTTACTAAATACATTGTTCTCAAATATTAATAAAGTTAGCATTATCAAATAATGTTAAGCAGGTCATTAAAACCTACATAAGAAAAAAGCAGTTGTGGTTTGTGAATTGGAAAATGCATTACTGCATCAAAAACATGAAAGTTATAAAATGCTTACTTTCTATCTGTAAAACAATACACCATTCCAATTTTAACAAAAAAAACAAACAAACCCAAAATAGAAGATGATCAAAGTGTATCACTAATTAATCACAGACAAATTTAATTCATTAAAAATTATATTATCAACGCACCAATCAAATATGTAGCCATCACTTAAAAACTTCCAGCAATACTAAAATTATATTTCTGATTCTTAATTGAACCTGAAAGTTTTAGTAGAACCCATTTAAATTTAATCAGCATCACAAGCATATGTATGATGGTGCAATGCTCCAGTAGGCTGCTCCACAGATTGCACAGCTTATCTCCCAATGATTGGCTACGACACAGATTTACTATATGAGATTCCCACTTCCTGTGAACCAATGATTGAATCAGACTAAGATAAAAACTTTCACCAATCAGTCTCCCTTCCCAAAAAATATAATTATTACTCATTTGGATAAATTAAACACATACACATACAAAAAATTATTTAGTTTATTGTTTTAAAAAAAACGGTTTACATAATTTTGCAGATAATTTAACTCACAATGAAAGCCAAAATAAAATTTGATTAAACAATCACTAACTAACATTATTCAGGTGGTCCACTAAGTCATGATTTTTGGTTACCACCAAGCCATTATTAATAATGTTTGTAGTCATCAAAATTAAATCAATTTTAAGTGTGATCACTTCAAATGGAGTTTTTTTTTAATGCTGGTGAATTGATTTTTCGCTTAATATATTTTTTGTTTTGATTTGTGCATCAACTAACAAAATAATTTAAATGTTAACACGAATATAATTTGAAAAACAAACAAACTATTCTGTTAATGTTGTTTATTTCCCTTGAATAGTTCAGGTGCAAGGGGAGGTTTTTAGATAAATGCATTAAAAGTTATATGAATAGCATTAATGTCATTAATATACATAAAGTATTTGAAAAAAAAAAATTTAATATGGAAAATATGTAACAATCAACTTGGAAACATCATATAATAATATATACATTTTTTTTGTAGGTGCCAACATAATAAAAGTTTATAATTATACATGCACTATGAAATTCATCTATTGTACAGTGATATTTTTAATACATTGTAAAATAATAAAAATTCTTTCATGCCAGAAGACAATGAAAGTTGTAATAAACAAATATACGCATTTGATTTAGATGATCACAATGAATAAAAAAAAAAACTTAAACAATGATTGGTTGAAAACACAGACAGTTATACAGTAATTTTGCATTAAAAAAATAAAGCTTAAGAATTTCTCTCAATTTGTAAAAAAAATATTTTGTTGTAACAGAATGAACACAGGCAGTAACTACTAAAATGCAATTTTCATTACAGTCAGACAATTTTCAGCCCCGTGTGTCACAAGTAAACTTTCAGAAACTCTTAATAGTTACTAACTAGAGTAAAATGGCTGATGAAATAACAGAAGGGGAAAGTATGCATATTAATATCTGACAAAATTTCATTTGTGGGCTGTTGATGTTAACACCATGACTGCACTCTTATATACTTTTAAAGTGCTGATTCTTAGTTTAGGTCAGTGATGCTGTGGTCCTCCATAATATGCCAGAAAAGATGTGTCTTGTTACCAAAGTTTAACCTGCATCCACTTTTCTGAAACATTTACAAAAAAATAAAAAATAATAAGACTTAATAGATGTACTGATGGCAAAATGCTGATGTGAGGCAATAACAACATAAATTAAAATAATTTTAATGTAGAAGAGCTACAGAAATTAATTTAACAAAGGTAAATTAGTAATAAGGAATTAATGAATAGCAATAAGGTCAAAATTATCTTTCAAGGTACACTTACTCTGCACCAGTTCTCTGCATTATGATCCAGCTGAACGCAATCGACAGATCCAGATGTGTTTCCTGTAATTAGCTGATTAGCACAAAAAAAAAATTTTTTTTAGTCTAAACTATTCATACATAAATACATACATTTTTTCAGTAGGAAAACTGACACAGTCTACTTTTAATAACCCACAGATGAAAGTAATTCTAGCATGAATATATTTGTTTTACTTTTCTTAATGAAAGCATTGTCAAAATTACATCCTTATATTATTTAAAAACAAACAAGAATCACTACATCAGTTTTAATGTTTAGGCTGAAAGCAAGAGGCCTCCAGCGATTATGTCTGATGTGTACCCTACTTAAAAATAAGTCTATTAGAGCATAAAAAATTGCTTTCTCTAATCTATCACCACATGTCTACTACCACATATCATGCAAGTTTTATTAAAGTTCCAACTGTCATGCAAAAACAATAAATATTAATTACAGATGGAAAAGAGATGACAGAACATTCATTCTTTATTCCAAAAAGATTGAAAACAAAAGAAAACATACCATATTATTGACAACGAAAATTTTGCAGATGACTGTCCTTTCAGCTCCATAGTAAACTTGGGTTAATTTGAAATTCTGTCAAGTAAAAAAGGGTATTTGAAATAAATTCTCTCTCCAATGCAAAAAGAAATTATCAAGGGGAATATGAAAAATATTTTAAAAGTCTTTCTTTATTAAGCATCACCCAGATGATTTTATTATCATAGGATTAGCCCATAATGGCTGTAAAAAGGTAAAAATTCTTTTGATGTAATAAAAGACAGTTAAACATTTTACAAATAAGCTTTTCAGCACAAATATAAAACAAAAGAGCTCTTCTGGGGATGTAATGAGCCAAATTTATTTCACAAGATTTCTTTAATAGTCTGGAATTTTCATTTTAAATTCTAAAGACTACTGAGATACATATGTAGTACATAGAGTGCAAATGAACATTTGCTTTACAGTTATTCTGTATTATGCTTTGAAATGATGAACATTGTTAAATAAAATGGAATATCGACCACATCCATAAGATGGATGTAAACTTGTCTCAATAGCTTACCAGAGTTTTTACAGCAGAAAATTTTTGCAGAATATTACCCCCCCCCCCCCCCCAAAATGTATGTTAAGCAGATAAAACTTTCACTGACCTTGATGTCATAACACCTGACCAGCCTGTCCATACCACCAGTAAACAGAAAACCTTCATGGTAAAAAACAGTTTTGACCAACCCTTTGTTGTCTTTTATGATGTGACTAATAACACCGGTCTGTAGGAACGTTGAAAATATTTCTGATAATTTATGATTTTATTTTTTGTGCAATGTTTCAAGAAAACATGTTGATGAATGTCATTCCAAAACAATTTTTTTTTCTTTTCATCTAATACATTTACTTACATGGATATTGTGAGCTATAACAGTGCTGTCCCCTGAGCCGCTAAAAACTAACTGACCATGAACCTACAAGATAGAAATCTTTGAGTATAGCGCCTATATGTAAATCTTGGATACTATATATGCTAGTATACAAAATATAAATATTTTATAAAAAAAAATATAATTTTCCGCAATAATGAAATATTTTATCACAATAATTTTCAAGAAAATTATATTACAAATGCTTCAAAAATTCATAAATTTTCTAATTGTAAACTTAAAAAGGGAAAAAAAATGATTCAATTTGAAACTATTTTGTTACTTAAAAATTTAAATTTCTTAACACAACAAATGGATTTAAAAACAAGCCATACGGTTAAAGAAAAGGATGTTTTGCTGTGCCCTGTTAAAATCCGTAAAGGAAGGCCAGTTAGTGAATTAATCACAAGAATAGTTCCATCTTGGGACGAGGCACATATCAGTCTTGATGATCCTTCTTGAGCAGGTGCCAAACAATGTATGGGATGGTCAGAACAAATGAACCGATCTTTTAATTCCATTTTCTGTTTCTGAAAAAAAGATTTTTTTTTTTTTTATAAAACTAATCACTCACTTTGATTTTACTTGGTTTTGAAAAAAAAAAGAAAGAAAATGCTTTTCATGAATTATTAATTTGTATCATTTTACATTTAAGAAGAAGAAACATGAAATACTTTAAATTATCTTCAAATAGCTGGTTGAAGAAAGTAAAGGAAGCAGGATAGAGCATGATTGCTGCACTATTTTATGATATGCCAAAGCCACTAAAGGTGAAATGCACTTAAGTCTGAAAGGATTCTGTTTAACTTGAAATCTTGTAAGCAGATTTTTTAAATATGTATGATTTGTTATGTTTTTTCTGATTTAAGCAGTAAGTAGTTCTATCAAGATGACCGGATTTAAAAATGTTTTAGTGTTCATGACATGCCAAATTTGTATAAATATGCTCAATTAAGAGCCAATAAACCTTTAAAATATTTTTGTCTTAATGCAGAATGAAATAGGTGGAATAATTAAGATGAATAAACATACTGCTATATCAAAGACACAAATTTCTCCAGTTTCTAGGCCACTATAAACAAGGGAATCAAAAACTAACAGACATTTAACTGTGGTACCAACATCAATGTTGAAATGTTGTAAGTCGCTATGCTTTTCCTGGGGAAAAAAAAAAGAGAATTAATCTATCACAGTAATAGTTTTTACAAATATAGAAATTCACCTTGATTAAATAGGTTTGATTAATAACAATTAGAATCTAATGCAAATCCCCTTTTATGTGTTAAACAACTCAGTATCAGGCAGAAGGTATTATATGTACACATGCTGCACATATTGAATAATGAGGATCAACTGAAATGTTAAATAGAAACTCTCCATTGGGATCGTAATGATTAACTTGTAATATAATAATCCCAGATATACTTGGGTTCATGAGCCATTCAATAAAATAAAAAAAATCATGCATAGATTAAAAAGTATGGGAACATCTTGATATCAAAAAGTATGGGAACATCTTGATATTTTGATGACTAAAAGTGTGTACAAAATTTTTAATTACTCTGAAAAGATTGTGAAATTTGTTTCTTTTTTTTTTTGTTTTTTTTTTAAACTTTCAATACAAGAAAAAAAACAATGATTAAAATGAGACATTAAGGCTTACAGGATTACAACGAGCAAGTCGCCAACCACATCCAGTGATGACTGTAGCCAGCCCTTGTACCTCTGTCACAGCCATACATTGCAAGCCAAGGGAGTTCATCTCTTTATGAGGCTTCTGGAAAGAAGACATACATTAATGGTTTGCTTTATAGAGGCTTTTATTACAGTCACTCTACTGCAGTAGGCAGATGTTTTGGAAAATTTTAAATCAAATATCACCAACTTTTTTTTATTTTCACTGGTACAGTACATAATGTTTTTATTCTAATTTTTTTTAAACATTACAATTTGAAGAAAAAGTAACTTTTAAGATGAAGATGTTGAAATTGAACTGCCTAATTATTTGAAAAGGAGATAAAATTCAAGTTTGCAGCTTGTATTTCAGAACTTAAATAAACATTTCTTTCTCTAAACTATTTAAATAAATGTCATTATTATTTTAATTACATATAATTTTTTTTAAAAAAAGGGGAAGGTAAATATGTTTTTTTTTAAATTTCTTCCCGATTTTAGTGATTTTGTACCTGTAAACTTAAAAGTATTTAACCTCACCTTGCTGAATTCATATAAGTCATAAACAGAAACACCATAATTGCAAAAAGCCACATATAAATGTGAATGTAGCACACAAAGCTCTAATACTGGGCCATGATTACCAGGGAATCGACTCTTTTTTTCTTTACTGCTTACTTTTAGAGCCTGCTCAAAAGAGTTAAACTCTGACCCGTTTTTTTTTACATTCCTCAAATTGTCAGCACTGTCTAAATTCAGCTTGCTAGTGTTTTCACATGATTTTATATAGGTACTTTCACTTCTGAGGAATATTTCTGCATCAGTGTTTGATTTGTGGTGGCTCCTCTCTTCATCAGAACTGTCACTGACATATATTAATTCAGGTACTTTGTTTGAGCTGGTGGGGTGGCCAAAAACTTTATCAAATTTCTCTTGCATTTCTTTAATGTTGTTCACCCTTCGTGCAATGCTAAATAAAATAAAACAAATAATAGTGACAGTACATATTTGATGTTTAGTTAGAAAATAACTGATAGATCAATCAGGGGGTATATTCTAATCTATAACAAGAAAGTGTCATGCAGGAAAGCCAACTAAACTTTTTGGCATCCAGAAAAGGAACTTTCCATTTATCAGAGAAATTAATTGTAGAATATTTTTCCCTCAATTTGTTAAGGGCTGTTTCTCTCCCGTGCCCTTCTTCCAAATTTACATGGATCCGCATGAGACACATATAGCCAAAAGTAATTCCTATTCTTTTCTTTTGTTTACCTTTGTGGATCCACAACACCTATACTGGTTGATGAATCACACTCTGCTATGATAACATCAGAGGATTTAGATGGGGATATCTCTGATTTCAGTCTGTTTTTCAAAGAATCTGGCACCATCTTGTTACTTCCTTTAGAGCTGATGTCTGTACATTCACTCAACAGTTCAGCCTCGCTCTCACCTAAAGATGATTCGGATGTTGATAATATTCTCTGTCTCAACTGTCTTTTGATATCACTGATATCTCTCTGATGTCTTGTCTTCATCCTTTTCTTTTTCAAATTACCAGATTTAGGGGAAGACAGTTTTTTGGGGGCAATGCTATCAACATTTCTTTCAAGAAGATGCAGCACTTCGGCTGCTTTCTTATCCAAGGTGTGATGAGAACCTATGTTTTTCAAGAAATTAAGTTTAAACTTTTAAAATGAAAATTAAAAAAAAAAAATTTCATTTAATTTTGTGGGCATTATAATAATAATTTTCATACATTAATATAAATAAAGAACAGTAAATAAAATAAATTTATATATTAAAATTAAATTTAAAAAATTGTCATTATTGTGCGTTAAATATCCTACTGAACCATTAGCTGCGATAGCCCAATATTTTTGCAAAAAGAAAATGTATTTAGTAATGTATTGTTAACCTTTCTGCAATTTTCTCTGATGTTTAATTTTCTCTGATGAAACTATTCACCGAGTTAAAGTAATGCGCTAATCTAATATTTACTTTTCCCTTAATTATTTACATTTTTTTAATACTTATTTCAATATACATGTATATGTACTTTATATTTTAGATCCTTCATTGCATCAAAAATCTAGCAAAGAGATTAAAAAAAATTGTTTACCTTTTTTCAGGACATTATCAACTCTCTCCAGTGAAACAAAGCATGGTTTCACAACCTCTTTGCATTTTTTTTTACTGTTCATGGGTGAAACAGCTTTGCCAGCTGATTCCAAAGATGCATCAGGTGTATTCTTGCAGTATCGTGAGATTTTCTCCCCCAGGGAACTTCCACTAGTGCTGCTACCAATATCAGAGTCTTCAAGAGAAATGTGTCCATCTGCAGAGTTTAATGCTAATACATTAAAAAAAATGTATTGAGCTGATTATTACACAAAAATTTACTAATTTAGGATGTTGACTGCCAAGTCTCAAAAAACATTTCGCCACAATAGCATGCTGGGACTTCAAAGAGTTCATTTTACAGGAAGCAGCAAACGTAAATGGAAGAACTCATGTTCAATGGTTACATTTTTTTTAATTAAATTACCATCAGCTGTAATAATTCTTGTCCCTCTTTGTGAATTTAAGGAATAGTGCAATTGGGTAAATTAGTATGATAACGAGCTTTGAATAAAATAAGCCTTTTTTTTTTCATATACATTTTCTATTTTAATATTTTCTAATAACAATCAGGGTTAAAAAAATTACTTCTACCTTGAGATGTCTTTTGGTGAATACCAACAGCTGAGGCTTCAAGATTATTCTCTGTCACAGTAGATGAGTCATTCAACATTATAACTGGAGCCCTCAGTGGTAACTGTAAAAAAAAAATATGGGCTATTGTTACTTCTTTTAAAAAAGAATAGTTCAACTTCGAAACTGTCAACCTGAACGACCCAGGTTCCAGTGAAAGTTCCTCAAGTCAACCCAGCTCAAAATGGATACATGACAATAGTTGGAGAAATCGTTTGATCCCTACATTTGTCTTCTGTAATACCTCAGAGGCATATCATCTTTACAGAGACTTTACCACACAAAAAAACTCTAATCTGATTCAATTATTTTTTTTTTAATTACTCTCATATGTGAAACATTACAAATTTATTAATATAAAAAAGAAAACTGCTTACAGTTTCAGCACTTTTAAAACTTCCAAGATAAACAAGGGGTCGAGAAAATATATCTGATATTGTAGACATCGACTGGAGGGTTGAAAATGCCCTTTGTTTTGCTGGTACTTCAAAGTGATGACTAAGAGGAGAAGATTGCTCAGAGGGCGCTGTCTTGTCACTATTTCCTGTCAAGGTATCGACCGACTCATGTCTTTTTGAGATGGTATTTGAGAGCTTAATTTCAGCATTTTTTCTTGTAATTGAATCCAATGCTTGATAATTATTCACATCAGCATTAGAGGCTTCTGTATCAGCCTCCTTTCCTTTTGGACGTTGCAGAGCAGTGTTGTGAGATAATGAAGCAGGGCGATCTATTTGTTGAGCTAAAGTGTCTGACGATTTGTTTGATAAAGAAGCAGCTGGCTGTGCCGGGCTTTTGTCTCGGAACACTGATTCTGGTGGAAGAAAAGAGGAAAACTTTGCCAGCCAGTCTTCCTTAGACAAGGTTGTTCCAGATTTCCTTTGCTCATCATGCATACTATTTTCAAGAGCCGATTGTGCATATAAAGGACTATTACAATTAGAAGATGAAATTGAAACACCAGGTTGATCAGGGAAAGTCAATGAGCTTGAAACATTTAGACCTGAATTTTTTGTCTTTCCTCTTAAACGAGCTGCTGCAGTTTCTGAAATTTAAAAAATTAGAAAAAATTTTTTTAAACTAACTTTTGCAGCTGGCAAAAACACCTTTTTATTTTTTGTAATAAAAAATTATTAAATGTGTTCAATGTTTTCATACTTTTTTTTTTATCATTTTAGAAATAATTAGATGACAATTAAATAAACCAAACTGTAAATATTCATTCTCTATGGTAGTCAATTTCAAATTACCAGAATCCCAGAAACATCTATTCTTCCTCATTCTGAAAAATGCTAAAAAAAAAAGCTGCGTCTAATAACTAATACTAAGAGATATTTTTTTTCAATAATCTGTATCAGAGTAATACTTAAATGTGTTTTTACAAATACAGGTTTAATGCACAATGGAGTATTGTAAAAGATATTGATGTTTAAAGTAAAGTGTATTTTACTTCCAAGAAGACGATACGGTTAGGATATTTTAATTTTTTTTTTGTTGTAATTTTTGAAAAAGTATATTTTTTAAAATAACAAATAGCTTGTGTTCATCCGAATCCCACGGATCAGCCAGAAGCAAATTATAAATAGGAACTGAGAACAAGCATAGAAAACATAATGAAGACAACATGAAATTTTAACATATTTATTTGAGCTTCAGAAACATGTAAACAGATTTTAAAACAAACAAAAAGCAAATGCTCTAGCAAATAGTATTTTAAAAAATGCAATAATAATAATAATTGTTTATATTATAGAAATATGACCAGGTAATCAAAAGAATTTCTTATTAATAACTGACTGATTTATCAAGCTATGATATTTAAAACACTGTTTTGCTTCAATAGTAAATCCTAATATAATCTTTGAAACTAAATGCCATTCAAAAAACAATAACAGATTAAAATGTGCAAAAACTTTTTTGACTTAAATTTGTGAAAGAAATAATGGCTTGCTGTGGCTCTCTAGCTGAGCTCTAAATTTTGCAATTTCTTGATAATACCAAACCTCTTAAAAGCGTTATCCTTTTATTAGACATGACTTGTGTTTCTTCAAGAAGCTAAGAGAAAGAAACAAAAAATTCAGCTTTAGTAAAAACAATATGCATATTAACAGCAGACTCATGACTACACTGTTTATTGTGGCCATAGGGCGCAATGGATACTGAACATCCTGGGTAGACTGGAGATTATCTATCACATTTATTCATCATTTTAATTTTTAAAATGGAATGAATTCCTTTTTATGTCTCATGGGGACTAATATTGGGACTATATGCCCCAAGTGCTGGATTCGTTTAGTTATTTGGTTTGTAGCTACATCATATTGAGGGAAGTGTGGATAACAATGAATAGCTACCTTTACTTCCCAAATGAATGTTAGGTACCCATTGTAAAAAATTAATATTCATAATTATCTATTAAATAGACCAATAGTATATAGCCAGGTCATTGTGAGCAGGATGGTCCAGGTGGCATTGAGACCAGATAATTGCAAGTAGAATGGTCAAGGTAGCAAAGAGACCAGATAATTGTTAGCAGGATGGTCCAGGAAGTATAGAGACCAGATAATAGTGAACAAGAGTGCTCAATCAACTTTTGTTATAATGATCCTACCCCAAGATATAAAAATGTCAAAAAAATAATACATCGTCTATATATTATTTTGTTTTCTATAATACATGTATATACAGGTTTTGTTTTCTTTTTAATAATGCATTGCTAATATTTTTTTATCATAAAAATATAATGTTAATAATAACGTGGATTCAGCTTATCATAGCTGACATAGCAACAAAATAAACTTGAAGTAATTAAAAAAAAAAAAGACTTACCTGACTTCTTCTCTCGGTGCACTTGTTTATCTGTGAGACAGCCTGCTCAAGAAGTCTGTGCAGTCTTGATAATCGCAGGTCCAAACTAACCATCTCTTGTTTGATTTCTTCCTCTCTTTCTGACAAGGTAAGTAACTCTTCTGGGAAAATGCCTGATAAATAAAATCATCAGTGAATTAAAATACTCTAGATCGTGAAAGCATAAGAAAACCATCTCTTTGTTTTCTCCTTTATTTTTTTTAATACCTCAGGGCAATAATATTAAATGTTATACCATGCAATGTCTATGAATGTGAAAAGAAGTTATAAATGGAAGGGCACACAGATACACAAAAAGAACTAAAAAGAGTGAAAGATAACATTGGAAAAAAAAAAAAGTGTTTTAAGACAGACTACTTGGGTTAGGCTAGTATGGTTTAAAATGCTTCTTGAGTAAATATGTATAAATATATAAACCATTTGGGCGAAGTGTTAGCTACACTATCCCTCATTATGCCATGGCTACAGAAACATTTCATCATCGCTGATGGCTCCCCTAAGGGCTAAGGGAACTTGCTTAAATTTACTATATGAAGCATTTAGAGCCATAGTAGTCTAACCCAAAAAGTGGGTTGGGCTTAAAACGCTTCAAATACAGCAGTTAATATTACAACTTTAAAATCCAACCACATACCTGAAAAAAACACAAACAGTTTTAACAAGACAGTCCATAAAATTTAAAACAGAAATGTTCAACACCTGAAATTTCGTCAAAATGTCCTGACAGCTTATTAAATTGTTTTTAGAATGTTTTTTTTTTAACATTGATCATGTAAGTAAAAGTTAAATTTATCAAACAGAAATTTAAGTGTCAAAGACAAAAATATAAGTGTTAAAGACAGAAATACATGTATAGGTATTAAAGACAGAAATATGGGTGTCAAAGACAGAAATATAAGTGTTAAGACAGAAATATAAGTGTTACAGAAACAGTTTAATCTTCACTTAAACTCACCCGCTGACTGAGTTGTGTTCCTTTCATATTCAGTTTCATCAGATATTTCAATTACCTGGGGATCTGTCTTTAATATCATTCTGCCAAAAGTGGCCTGTCTGCCTGAATCTTCCTCCACTGGGTAGCTGCTGGCAACATTGACATTATGCAATTTATTACCGTCTGCTGGCACAGAGGAAGGAGACTCTCTGTCTGCCAGCCAAGAGCTTGGAGGTAATGTCACATTTCTGGATGACAGCAATGGCTGGCTTGAATAAAGCTGCATAGATGAAGATGAGGTGAATGGAACATGTGAGCTGCTTGTCAATGAAGCAGTTGAGGTGATTACTTTTGTTGAGAGGGGTGATGGACTTGAATCTTGCTGAGGTGACATGCTTACTCTGTCGGATGCTCTGGTGGTATCCATGATGAGTGGATATCTCAGACTCACATTGTCTCTATTCAGGTCAGCATGTTCGGGAGTTGATGTAAGAGATTTACCAGAGGTAACAGAGTCATTCTTACCTAATTTATGCAAAGGTGACTGTGCGGTACCTGGAGAGCTTGTTTTCTCAGTACCAACACCACCGCTTCCCAGATTTAGTCTTTGATTAACATTTGTTATCCCAGCAGTCATATCTGAGCCTTCAACGTGACTACCTGGATCTAATGTGCCTTTATCAGCAGCTTTGCACCTGGCATAACTGAACACTTGATTGTCATCACTTTGAGCCCTACGTTTTATTTTGGCTGAAAGAGAGCTTTCTGATTTCTGAAGAAGCTTGGTGGTTTTCTTTTTCTTTTTAGATAAAGGAACATCATCCACTGCATCTGAACAGGTGTTATCACTCTGCCTTTGAGGAGAACAAGATCTGTAGTTGTTGCCCTTGGTCATCAGCGTGTCATTATCTGATGGCACTGTAACATCAGCAGACACAGCATCCTTTCCTGTTAATGAGGTATTCAGGTCTGCACTGTCATCCCTCATAAATGCTATTATCTGCTGGCGGACGCCATCTGTCAGATCTTCTATTTTGATGGTCAGATCATTGGAAATGTTGCTCAGGTCTATGTCGGCGTTGAAAAAGTCTTGTTCGGAGTCATAAAGACCCTCTAGCTGAAGGTTTGATCGAGCAGATGAAGAAGTTGGAGCTTTGTGCTCTTCTCTGGAATGCAGCAACTTAGCCAGTTTCAATCTTTCATCTCTGAAATCAAAAGACAAAAATAAAAATAGAATAAGTTTTAAAATTTCAGCATTACAAATAAAAAGTAAAGATTCACTTAAAGAGTTCAAAAGGTACTAAGTGTAAGTTAAGTACCATTCACTTTTTTCAAGTGGTCTTGGCATCCTATGGGATACAGTGAATTTCATAATGCCCAGCTGATCTAATTTGCCCAATAAATGTCAGGTACTCATTAATAAAGCTGAGTAGAAAAATTGCTAATATTCATACAAAAAATCCTAGCATTTACTAAGAATTTTCAAATGACTACTCTAAAAAATTTCATATTTATGAGAATTAAAAATGGAAACTGCCACTCTAGAAAATGTGATATTTTTTTTTTACAAACATTAAGAAATTCATATCATTTAAGCATTTCAATCAAATCAAGTACAAGGATATGTTTTTAAAATTTTTTAAACAATATTACATATTACTCATGGTTACCTCGATCTGGGTGCGTTCACGAGCTTCTGCAGGTGATCTTTGGAAACTGATTTCACAGTTAATTTCTGTGATGATAATTTTAAAGCCAAGTCTGTAGATTTCTCATTGGCAAATTCTGCTGACAAAGTTCTCTGTCTACTTTTCCTTTCCTGATCAAAGGAGTTGTCACAATTAGCAATTTTTGGCTGTATGTTACTCTCTGCTGTTTTGTTAGAGAGAAGTCTGCCTTGATCGGAAGATGAAAATGTTGGCGACTTAGCATAACTACCACTTGATTTTTGTTCAGCTTTATTGTCAAAGGAGCGGTAACGATTAGCAGTTGTTGTCTGTAAGTTATTCATATCTGTTTTATAAGATGCCAGTTTGCCTTGATCTGACGTCCTTTTTGGGGACTTAGCTGAAGCTTGACTTCTGCTTGATATATCTTCATCTTTATTGTTGAAACTATAGGAAGAATTTTTTGTTGAAAATTTACTTTTATCCAAACTGGCTGATGGTTTACTCTGCAAACTTCCACTTGTGTCAGCAAAATTTGAATTTTTGTCATCGTTACTACTCAAAGTGGACACTTTATGCAGTATTTTAACATTTCTGCTATCTTCTGAGACGGTATCCAACTTAGTCAATAACATTTTCTTATCTAACGGACTATTTCTAGTTAAAGCTTTTGGATTTTTCTCTAAGCTATTTGAAAAATTTTTGCCCAAATTACTTTGGTCATTCTGGATATCATTGCCACTATTATCTTCAATTAATATCACATCTGAATTTTTATTCTTCAAAAGCATATCTTCTGAGCGTTTTTCCCTCAATTCTTTACACAGAAGTTCAGCTTTTTTCAAAAGACTATTACTGGTTTCATTAATATCTTCTCTGTCTGGTGATCTGAATCTGTTTGTAGACTTTACGGAAGATGAGTGATCTGATTTAGAGTATAGATTCTGAGCACTTTCAGCTGAAAAATTACTCGTCGCACCTTTTGATGATTTTGGCAGTAACTCTTCAACATCATTATCTTCACGTGGCCGTTTCCTATCCCTTCCGTTCACTTCACTTACCAGTGAATGCCTTCTTTCATTTTCAAATTTATCTGTAAGGTATCCTGAAGAATGAGTTTTGTATGGCTCGTCTGACATGCTGTTTAAGAACTGCTCTTGTCTGATTAGAGACTGCTCATCCCATTCATCATTTGTAAAGTCAATTCTGATGTTCTCATAGGGGACACTTATATTAAATGGATCTTTGCTAACAATTCTGCCATGGTCATTCCCGCCAAAATAAAAAGTAGATGGCTGATGATGACTGTTCGTACCATTAATGCGATAGTTCCCAAAAACACCAGAACCCCACGGTTCATAAATTTGAAGATCTTGACCTGGGTGAGACACTCTGGAATTATTTCTGCTTCTGTAGCTGTTATAGCCCCATCTGCCACCTCTAGCCTTCACATTTTCTTCATCATGTCTTCTGTTATAGTGTTGTTTTTCGTGCAAGTTTGAAAAATTGTCATGGGATGATTCATTAGAGAAACTCCCAGAAGAACTGCTACTCATATTTAATAAAAATCGTGAACCAGAAAACTTCCGATGATTAAATGACGCCTGACCTCTGTTCGATTTCATGAATCTAACAAAAAAAAAGTGAAAAAGTATAAAAATATAGCAATAATAGCACCTATATCAACTAAAAATGATTAACATTTCAAAAAGTTTATGTTTTAAATTACTGACAAAATAATGATTGCAGCACCATGCAATGAGTTTAACAGAAAGCTTAATGTGTAAAAATTATGTTACCAATGTGCATAAAATATTCACATTTTTCAGATAATTATAATTTTAACACAAGAAATGTGTGTAATAGTACTCTTTATGCAGAAGAGAATTATAAGTATATAAAATATAAACCTTTTATTCCCTCTAAATCTACTATCTTTCACATTTTCCCCTCTCAAAATCGAAAGCTTGTTCTGATGTTTAGATGATGTTATGTGAGTCCTATACTCTGTCATAGCAAAGCATGTGTATCCACAAAGAGTGCAGCAATGAGGTACGTTTCTGCAATTGTTATAAAATCATAGTACACCCTTAGAAATATACAGAAATAAATAACATGTAAAAAAAAAACAAAAAACATTTCTGGGTGTAAATTGCTCAGTAATATATTTATTTTTTTACCATGAATAAGTATCTGAATATAAAACTTAAAAGAAACCTAAAAAAATAGGTCAATATATGAAGATATACACAATAAAGACAGACACAGATTACAAACCTTGACAAACAAACAGTGGTACCCTGTTTTCACGCAACCTGGAATGGATTACATGATTTCCTCCTATAGAAGACTGGGGAATTTTCTTCCACAAAATGAACATCTCGCAGAACATAGGCACTGCTGGAACTGATTGCACTCGTTGTACAGGGTACCACTGTAGTTAGATATATTAAAAATATAGTAAAACAGAAATAGTTACAGAAATACCCACTTTTCATCTCCCAATTTGTTATGATGCATCAAAGATACCAAATGTTCTGTTAATTCCTAATTGAAAAAAGGAAAGAAAAAGAATGACTGTCAAATTAATCATAAAAATACATAGTTATAGTTTACACATATAAATCTTGCATAATTTGTTATAGCTCTCTATGAATATAAATAACTTATGCATGAATATATCTATAGATCTATCAATCCATAGTAAACTTTAAATCATACTGAATAAAAAAAAAATCTAAATTTGCAATTTTCAAAGATTAAAGAGGATAAGATATAATATTCTAATAAGTGAAAAATCTTGCATTGAAAGAAATGATCTAGCTTGATGATTTGTTCTGTTGCTGGATTACAATTCATAATGCTCAACATACAAGATGCAGAAAGGTCATTAACAGAAGGAACTGAATGAGTTGTAGTGGCAGTAGAGAGCCAGGACAGCTTTGGTTATTATCATCTATGCTCTACCATTTTCAAGAACACAATATGAACCGACAAGAAGTAGATGGCCTAATGCCCCCATGTTTAAGTCTTTGTGACTTTTTCCTTTTTTCTTTATGCCATATTTAGAGGGGAATGTTTTCTGATACACTCCTCAAAATAAGTATTAGGAGAAAAGTATCTATGGGAATTTGCATGCATCTCCATCTAGATCAGTCCCCAACCTTATGGATAACCGACCCTTAAGTGAATTTTTTTTTATTTTAAAGAGTACTACATTTGTAAATTGATGATAAGAGAAATTCGGTTAGTTTAATAAGAAATGCATCTTCTAATTAGTAAAACAGAATCATAAATGTTTATGCAGTTTTTCATGAGTTCTGTGCGAGCCGCACTAATTACTTTTGTTCACTAAAGATTGTTAAATTGAATGTTAAGGGGCTCTTTATATTATTTTTACTAAATATAAAAAGCCATAGTGTGACCCCTAATATAGGTCTAGGGCCTATTATCTAAAATAACACAATAAGTCAGTTTTTCATTATGAATGAGTTCTTTAAAATTGTAAAAACTTCATTAAACATTTACATACATGCATATTAAATTATTCATTCAGTCCAGTTTATTCACCTGTCAGTTCTTTTGATGCTTTTTCCTTCTTGAAAATAATAGCCTTAAAATTGTTGAACAATTATTATTGATGCTTTTGATTTTGCCCCCTTGCCCTAACTGGTACATTTTGACACACTTCACATCTAGTCCCCTCTCCCCACCGAAATCTTGTCACTAATTGCTTACTCTACCACCATATCCCCTCTGTCCCAAAAATATTGACATGACATTTTATCCCATAAGTTATTTCAAAACCATGACCCATGTCAATCAACAAGTGGCAAACATCTACAGATATTTACTAATTGCATCGTTCATGGTCAGAAAATAGAATTAAGAGATGACAATCCTATTGTTTTAATGTCATTTGGCTGCTATAATATCATGTAAATGTGACAGTTTCTGCATTCATGTATTCTTTCTTGGTTATTCTGACCAATTACAGTTTATAGAATTGGGTTATTTTGTGACATTATCTTTTTCACAACTCTAAGTGCATAATTTTGAATGCATTAATATCACATTTATGGCAATTAATCAGCAGCCACAGTGATTAGTTTTAATAGCTGCAACTGATGAAAACATGTTCTAAATGAAAATGAAAATATTAAATGCAAGTTAATTACGTTACAATAGAGAAAATTTTGGAAAAAATATTATCAAGATGACAAAACTTTGGTATTATACAGACTAAAGTTAAAAGATCAGCAAATTTCAAAACATTTGATGGATATTTGTAAGAGCTATTAAAATGTGTATGGTTCCATTTTATTTGTTTTATGTGAAGACTATACTAGGGTGACTGATAATTTAGCTTGGATACTATTGCTTATGTACTGTGTAATTAAAATGGCTCTATTATTTGTATATTATAGCATTGTCTATGATCTTCTTTTGAGTAATAATGACCAAAGATCGAAGGTTACTCAAAAATATGTTCATCAAATTTAGCAATAATTACACAAAATACACTTTTATTTTATTTTTCTGGTTATCTTCTGAAAAAAAAGTTAATACAGTATCATTTTGAAAACTAAGTAAAACACTGAATGCTTTTCAAATAAAAATATATTCAAAAATATTTTTTTTTAAATCTATTTTAACTATATAATCAAGCACGTAGACATACAGAAGACTTATACATAAGATTAAGATTAGACAAATTTATATGTAAATGGTATCACTCACTTTTTCAGAAGGATATGACAGTTTACACAAATCACACTGTAATTTTTTTATTTCATTGGAAGAAGAGTTTTTGTCCTGTTCTTTTGTCATCTCTTTATTTTGTTTTGACATAGAAAACTTCAATTTTTTAAAGTCATCTCCTCCAGAGTAAGTGTTCACTGGCCTTTTCGGGACTCTACACAAGAAAAAAAGTATTTTTATTTAATGAGTGCATTAGTTTTTATTTTCTAAATTAGTTAAAAAAATTTTATTTGAATATGCAAATTTAAACCCATTCCCTTTTTAAGACTTTCAGGAGTTTTATTCAACTTTTATCAGCGGGTCTTTTTGCACCAGAGCACTGAACTATACTAATATATGAAATGCGTTTTTGGTATGCACTTTCGAGTGTGTAGGATGAATTAAAGAGATTTACAATGGTTAATATGTCAATATTTACTTTCCATTTTCATCAATTGCTATTAATAGTAACCATTGATTTATTTGGTGAGACATGTTGTTTTTACAGAATTTAAGATCTACATAGATGAGATCATGTAAAAAATTTCACCAAATGAACAAACTGTATCTAATTATACTTTTTAAGACTATGAATGCATTTTTTAGTCAAGTCTTTGTGAATAAATGATGAACTAGAATCTGTTGCAAATAGTATCAGACAAAATTTTATTTATGAAGTTCATGTTTTTATAAATGTATTTTGTAACAATCTTCAACAAGGAAAAAATGTCCTTTATTTATGCTTTTGATATTTCATATCATTTTTTTTAAGCTTTTTGTTTTAAATTTCCTGAACAAAGACTCTTATTTCTTTGATCTATTATATATAACAAATTAAACTAGTTCATTCAATTTTTCTCAAACTGTAACTAAGAATCTGGCATGTAAAGGGTTAAAACATTTATGCAAAAAATTATCAGAACCTGAATTTATGCATGAAATTCATACATATTAGAAGACCTGCCAGCCGAATTTTTTTTTTAAGTTTCGGCTGGCTGACATAATTTTTCGGCTGATAGCCGGATTAGCCAAATTTCACTGTAAATTGAGTAAATTGACATTTGCGGCTCATTTTCAGCTGATTACGAAATATTTGGCTAAAATTCGGCTGAAGCCTAGAGAATAATGAATTGATAAAACTTCATCAATTACAATACTTGGGAAAAAGTTTTATTATTTAAAACAACAGAACAAAACAGTTTTATATGCTGTCCTATGCCAGTCATTCAGTTTTTGTCACTCAATACCTTGATAACCACTTAAAATATCAGTTTATAGTTGTCATGAATAAAACAAACGTGATGCAGTTGATCAGCTGGTAGGCTTGATCGTTAGCTGTTCATTTTCAAACCAATAACCGAAAACATGCACTTCACTGGTACAGATGATGCTGATGATGACAGGTGAAGACGAGCCAGTTAAGTAAGTTAAGTAAGTTGTGGATACTAGGATGATGCAACACTGCTACGCCAGAAAGCGAGGACATCATGAAACTGAACTATAGGCACCGTCAAAGAGTCTGCTATTTCCACCGCTATCTTAAATGTTCAAAAAATTAAAACACAACAGTTCTAGCAGCTAGTTTATAAAACATTTCATTATAGTACACATAATTCTCATCTTCGAGAAGACGCAGGACTATTTATAGATTGTGGAATTCTCGACAACTTGCGACAGCGGGAAAAAAAAACACTATAGTGTGCTGGGAGACGGGAGGGCTGGATCACAGCAAGCGTGTTGTTTAAAGTGGGTCAAGATGCATCACTCAGGAAGTCTTCACCCATCAGCTATAGATGTTTCAAAATAAATTTCGCTTTACAGAAAACATACTTCGCTTTGTCATTGTGTCCATATCAAAGATTGTGTCAGTATCTTTCCCCCTTTCTTTGCAGCGTATGATACGCCGCGGGACGACTAGTATTATGTATTTCTGACCACCTCATTCAATATTATTCATAGTCATTTTGAGTCCATATTTCCCCCCTCCCCAAGCCTGTGTCCGTACTTGGCTCCAGAAAGAAAACCTGCTAAGCTTATGTTATAACTACTGATCAATGATATAATAATTTGTTATATATCCTCTTATATTTCATTGAAATTAAAGCTGTTAATGCTATAGCATTAAAGGTAAACTAACTATTTAATTATTGAGATTAGGCTAGATATTTTAGGGTATATTTTAGCCTTTTTATATTTGTTTATAAAAATGTATATGTTTTGGTGATAGAAATCCCAGCCTTATTTCTAGTTATTAATGTTTTTAAATTGTAGTCATGTCTAAAATATAAGACAAATATTACAAGAATGGAAATCAACTTAGAGAAGTTAGACTTATCATGACTTATGCACTTTGGATATCAAACTCTTGAATTCAAGATGAACTTTAGAGTAGGCAGTAGCTTACGATTTGCAAAACTCACGTTAGCATTTCAGAAAAAAATTACTCTTTATTAATATTACAGTCCGTTAAAAAATCATAACAAATTTTGACAAGAACAAAACAACAAGATTTGACATGAAATTTAACTAAGCTTCGTATCTTGTTAATTTTTATTATTTGTGCATGTTATGAATATAACAGATAATGTCATATGCATTCTAATAATTTTGTAAGTTTCTTAAGATCATTATTTTTCAAGTTTAAATACATTACCACAAAGATGTATGACACATTTTATTTATTAGCAAATAACTTTCATCTTAGTCCAAGAACTGCACACTTTTTTCTTATTTTTTTAGAATGTTAATCTTCAGCTTCAAGGTTTATAAACTCTAATGAAAAATGTATAAAACGCTACCCGGAAAAAAAACATGATTGTAAATAAATGGCGGATATTTCAAAATGTCTCAAGGTAACGTTGTTTGGATTTGATGAAGTTTGAAAATGTTTCTTTTAGCTGGTTATTTAATAGTTAATCTAGGCATTCTTCTTTTCTGAATTATTATTTTTCAACGAGTTTCATGCATTTTTCTAAATCATTATTTATGTAAACTACCTAATATAGGCTAACTACGGGTTCGGTCGGACAGAACCGTAGCCACTGCCCTAGTGCCTAGTTTAAATATAAAAATTAAAATATGTATGATGTATGTTTGGTTGTGCAACTTAGAAATCCATGTCATCAAATAAAAAACAATTAAAATTGGTATACCAGTCAGTTATAAACTTGTTGTTAATCAGTAATGTCTCAATTCATTTAAAAGACCTATTTTTTTCCTGATGTTTTGATAGAATATGAGTAATGACTAACTTGTTTGAAAAAATAAATTTGCATTAATTGGCGATTAAAATGTTTAATTATGCGTTAATTTTGATACATTTTTTTAATCAAACAGTAAAGTTCTCTTAGCCCTTGAGGGCCATCATGTCAGGTAAACCTCATCATATGAAGAAATTGTGTGGTTAGCACAAAGCCCAACTACCTTTACTCACCCAACAAAAGTCAGGTACCCATTTAAAGCTGGGTGGACATATGGGAAAATGTCCATGGTTCTCACTGAGGATTGAACACTGAACTCTCAGGTCGACAGTCGAGCATTTACACCACTCATTCATCTGTCCCACATAATCAAACAGTATTTATATACCTCCCTATTCAAATTTCACTTAAGTATCACTGTGTTTTGTTTTCAATTAAAAACTAAATAAAAATTAGTTATCTTATTTAATAGGTAATCTTCAAATAAGACTTTATTAATAACAACACCATTAATTTAATTGCTAATTAATTTAATTAATATCTAAAAAAATATTTTCATTTTTTTAAACATCAAGTCAAGTCCAACTGTATATTTTTTGATCTTTTACTTCACTTCTAATGTGGAGTTAAAAGTGAGGTATGATGTGAAATTTAAATGCATTCAAAATATATTGACATACATCTGTTCTGAAATACAATTTAGTATTGCATATGGATCAACAGAAGAAATATCTGTTCATTAACTTGCTTATCTAGACCGGGGTGGGCAAACTATATTATGCAGCCTATGTGCTTGTACATGTTTCGGTCCTATGTTAATTTTCTTTTGTTTAAAGTTTTTCGCTATATTTTTGATATTTTATTCCGATTATTTGATATGAATCTAAAGATATTAAATCGGTTTTATAGCTCAAGAATATTAGTTAGAGCTGCTTGAGCTACAAGCACATTATGACTTGGAAGGTGAAGTTCAAGTCAGTTCTTTTGCTGCATTTTAAGGATGTTTGCCAGCAGCGGGATTGCCACACCTATAAACTTTGCTGACACTTTTTGGGTCCACATACATTTGTAAGCCAGGGTTTTTTTGTATTAAAATAAACAAGTCTAATAACAGATCGATGTTGACTTACTGAGATTAAAATGGAGCAACTGATTTAGTTCTTATTCTAAAATGTAATGTGCATGTGTAATAGAGTGTGAATGTGAAATAAAATGACAAATATATGGTTATTATCTTTAATTCATATTTTTGTACGTTTTAAATTAAAGTAGACAAAATATATATGCTGCCCGGCAATCAAGTTTTCAATGCGGCCCTCCGTAGAAAAAGTTTGCCCACCCCATTCTAGGCAATTGTTATTTGTAGTAAAATGAACATTTTTTATGATATTTAATTATAACCTTTTCAAATAATAATGTCACTAATATAAATATATATGTTTTTGTTATAGATATGGAATTATATGACTGTGGTAAAAAGAAAAAATATATTGAAAATACTTTGGTCCCTGCTCTTGATGCGTCTATTGTGAAATTGGCTAAAAGTAGAAAACGCCACCCTCAGAAATGTCGCAACAAAGTCAGAGAAATTGCCAATAATATGATTCAGTATTATGTAAGTTACATCTTCATTTGAATAAAAAATATTATAACGTTAAGTTTATTGACTGGGTTTAACACTTGGTTAATTTAATAGTTCTGGTCAGTTTGTAAATTAGATGGATAGATTTAGCTTATTTTGGATAAAAACTTCAATTACAGCTGTATTCTGTTTTTATACTTGAGTAAATACTCTTTGGAAGGAAAGTAGGGCTGTACCGGATTGTAATTTTTAGATCCTGCAGGAATCGGAACAGGAACCGGATTTTACTGAATTAAATAGTAACTCTTCCGAACGAAGCAGTAATTTCTCGCCTAACATAAAAAAGATATAAGAATGATTAATAGAATAAAAATTTAGTCTTTAAGTTCTAGATAGCAAAAAAAAGTATTAATCATTTAGATCTTGAAGAATGTGATTAAAACCCCTTCCCCAATCTTGAGTTAAGAAAGTTAACTCTGTCAAAATAACAGGTTATTTGTTTTAAAATTTTATTTTAATAAAGCTGTACCTAATTTAACTTGATTTCTATTACAATCAAACAAAGAAATGAGTAACATATCTTAGAAAGTATAATAAACATGTTTATTAATAAATGAATTCCAAAAAATATGTATATACTGTTGCACCACCCGATAGTTTACTTTTCTTTAGTTTTCAATAGTGACGTCACCAAACCTTGTTACTTCATTCATACTTTCCTTTCAATCATTATCTGACTATTTCTCACAAAAACATAAATTAAAATGCATTTCAAATCTAAATCAATATAACTTTAATGTTCAATTAAAAATGTATCTTCAAGTTATTTATCTAAATATGCGAGGAATTTAATCCAAATCGTGACAAAATCCACTAAATTAAAAAAATTTGCAGAAAAATAAATTATTGAACTATTTTTAAACTGTAAACACCCAAAAATAGATCGTTGTCTGCTCTTTAAAGAAGTTAAAATTTCATAGCTAAATATAGTTTATAGAAAACACAGAATCAAAAGTAGCGGAAGGTGAGGTGTCGTATTACTAGACTACATAAATTCAAATCCAGTTTAATATATATCTTTACATACATATAGAACTAAAAGCGATCGACGTTATTGTATTTTTGAAAATGCAGGAAAGAAAGAAAGGAAGTTATTGTTTTAATTTAATTGTATAGCGCTAAATATTTCAAAATTATGTTGCACCAAAAAAAATGTCTTACACCAAAATTTCAAACAACAAAGAAATTCGGCTTAAATCCGACACATTTTAATTGGAATCGGAACCGAATTTATTAAAACTTCCAGAATCCGGCTTAACAGGAAAGCATTTTAAAAAATGTTTTACATACCAAGTAAAAGCTTATACAAATTAGTTTTTTTTTTTTTGCATGATGCAAGCTATTAACATAAATGATTAAAATATCTAGAATAAAATTCTTTTTACTCCATATTATACTAAAGATAACATGTTATTTTAAATTGGGCTCATTTAATTCTAAAAATGGATTTAAAAAAAAAAAATTTGGAGGTTGGACTGTGACCTAAGTATTTATATAAACATGATGGAGAAGTCATGAAGGTAAAGAAAGAAAGGCAACACAGGAAAACAAATGTTTGGTTTACATTATGTAGATGTAGACTATTGTGTGGGACAGAAGGACACGCTTTATATGTAGTAAGGTTTATAAGAATTAGCAGCTGAGTTTGTAGAGAAGTTAAGGGACTTATATTAATGAAATAGATTTATTGTGTGATGGGTCTAAGTTACTATTGTGAATTTTTACCAAAAATTTATTGTTTTCTATTCTTATCTGGATATTTCTATTAATTGTAATAAAAATTAATTTTAATAAATTATATCTTTCTAATGAATTCCAGTGTGTTCATAGTAAAACATTAGCTGATCCAACAACTCCTTTTAACTTTTTTTTTTTTTTTACACTTGATAGAGTTAAGCAAGTGCGGTAGTGACTGAACCTTAAAAGTTAAGGTCTGTTTTGACAGTCACTTGTGTATTTAATAGGTGTATGCTCTTCTTAACTCCTCAGCTGAATGTTAAGTTTACAAAAAAAAATCGTTTAGTCTTGGTGAATTTTTACAATTTTTATTTTTTTCTCCTCCTTACACTTCAGAGTAAAGTGTGTGTCAAGAATGATCAAAGTCTCAAAGAACAACTAAGTAGCCAGCCAAGTCTCACATTTTCTGAGACTTGGGATATTCCTGATAATCTGAATACAATTTCTAAGGTAGTTTAAATTTTTTTTTACTTCTTTTGTTTAACCTCAGACCTGGTCACTGAAATCTTTCTTAGAGATTTTTTTTATTTTAAAAAGCGTATGTACCTCTTTCTGTACGAGTACATATTTTAATCCATTTTTCCGGGTTTTTTTTTTTTTTTTCAATCTCTGCAGGAAATCACAGAATGTTTGGCAGCAAGGCGAGAACTAAGACAAGCCTACAAAGTGTGTATCAAAAACTATGAAACAGATAGCAAAAATTACAGCAGGTTAAAAAAAGAATGCCTTAGCTTTTTACCTCTGTATCCCTTTAAAACATCATGTTTTGATGCACATTATTTAAAAAACCCAGATTTTGTTGTAGATGAAAGTGTTAAGTCATAGTTTCCATTATGTACTACATAAAGTTATTTTTGTAAGTAAAAGTAAAAGTTGGGTAATCTTGATTGTTGTTTTTTTTTTAATTAAACACACCAAAAATGTATCCTTGTATGAACCAGTCGTAAATTAAAATTTAATTTTAAGAACTGCAGTAACTTTTTAAAAAAAAATGTATCAAATATTTTTAAAATACATCACCACATTTGCTGGTGGCATACTTGATGTGTTTTTTTATGTGCTAGCATTTGCATTCATTTACTGGCATTTATTTGTGTGTTATTTTAATCCTAAAAATTGTATATATGCTTTTAGTAATAGTGTGCAATTTGTATCATAATTGTTTTAATATGTTGAATTTTTTTTTTTAAAGACTTCTTTACACTGGAATGAGATGTATCTTTCCAAACCAAATGATTAAAAAAATATGTTTGTAAATTTTAGAGATGTTGTAACAGTAATTTTTCATTGTGAAAAAATACCTGATCTTTGATCAGAAAAGTATATCTTTACTAATCTGTCAACTCAAATATTTTTGTGCTTCATAATGCAAACACCTAAGAAAAAATAAATGAATGAATATAAATTTTTCTCTTAAATATCTTGTAAGCAAGTCGTTCAAAATCATGGAAATTATAATAGTTAATAGTTTCAATTTTATTTACAAATTAACACGTATAATATAATGCACACAAAATTAATAGGATAAATATCTTTCCACATATATAATTGATTAAATAAATGTTGTTACATTTTAGTCATTATATAACAGTAAATTTTTGTTTAGGATTTTTTTTTTAAATGAGATGTAACAGATATAGTCATATTTACTAGTTACACATTATAAAAGAGTGTTTTGTTATTTAATTGAAAGTAAAGTTATTTAACATTTCAATTTTGGAAAGATTATTAACTCTATAATTAGTTCATGTATAAATCATGATACATGTACAAGGATTTACTATTAATACATCCTTCTAAGAAATGAAATTTGCTGACTCATGTAGAGTGTTGAGAAATCTTAAATCTTTCTGGTTCTCAGTCACCTGGTTCATTTTCTTAACATTATAACAGAAATCATGAATTATGGTCATTTAGCATTTTTTTATAACAGAAAAATGAGCTTTTCGTTCCAGTCAGGTGCTTTTAGCTGAATGTCTCGTTGACCAGCAATGTCATCTGGGGCCTTCTACCTTGTCTGCTTATCACAGCATTCAAAGCTTCTCATTATTTTTCAACTGTTAACCTCATTACAATCTGAGATAAAAACAGTTCAACAGTCTGTAATTGTAACTTCTTTAGCAGTGAACTGGCATAGTCCAGGATAATACTACTCCATGTCGTAGAATTTTATCTGGCTGCTAGAAAGTCTTGGTTCTTAGGAAGTGTAGACTTTGGAATCCTGTAACAGTACACATTAATAACTGGCATTTATATTATTGTAATTAATTTTTTTTAAATACATGTACAAAGATTCTACTTGAATTAAACAATAATACAATAATATAAAAAGCTAATATTATTATTTTTTGTAAATTTTTGGTTTATAAACCATTTTTGTTTTAATGTTTAAGTGCTATGCATTTAATTATGTAAGGACTTCTATAATAATCTTACTGCAAATTTTGTTATGAAGTAATAGAATCTCGACAAAAAAAAATAACAGTGAATTTAAAATTAAGTCTGATAGTATAAGTAAATGGTGTCCTAATGTAACTCTAGTTTGAGGTTTCTGCATCTCCCAACGAGCCAGGTTTTTTTTTTCCTGTTGCCTTATTTAATTGAACATGGTGGAGATCTCCAGTATTTTTTACAAAAAAAATAATATAATGGCCCCTTTATTTTTTCACTTAAAAAGTTTTTTCCAATGTGTATAGTAAAATAAAGTAACTATGGTGTGGCGCTTTGTATAAAAATATGCAGCTACTTTTGACCTTCAGCATGGCCACCCCTGCAATATTACATTCTTAAAGTGCCATAATTTATATCATTATTGTATAAATATTTATAATGCAATAAATAATAGTTTTAAACCGTTTCAATTCAAAACTTTAATTTTTTTAAATTCAAAAATCTAACGCTCTAGCTTTTATACTTAAATTAAAAACCATTAGCATTGAAAATATACACAGCAGTTAATGAAAATTAAAACTTACCCCATAAGCTGGATTTTTTTTCAGATATTTTGTATGGATGAATAACCTGATGGTCTAACTGAATTTCCAAAGCAGCAGGAAGATGGGTATCTCGAATACGTATTATCTACTGGTGTTTGTGGGGTGCTTTTACTGGCTCCCACTGCGCTGTTCCTGTAGCCTTTCCCTGTTAGTATCTGATGGAGAAACGACTGCTGGGGAGGGGTGGCTGGACAGGGGCAGCCATAAACTGGTGGAGATGGCAGAGTCTCAAATGAAGGATACATGCCAGTCTGGTAGTTGGGTATTGAAGTCATGGACTGAGTCCTGACCATTCCATAATAAAACTCTTCACCAGGATTTATGGTGTGATAAGGATAAAAAGACTGGTCCATATAGGTGACGTATGATTGGTTTTGGTATCCAGTGTTGTGAAGAAGCATTTTTCTGAAATGTGTCCAACTTGACTTTTTGTAGAGGAAAAAAATCTTTTAATCGCCAATAATGTCCAAAAAATTATGGTTCAAAATTATTGAAATAAATATTACTCCTTTTCAACGAGAACTAAAACTTATTATTTCTTTTTTTCGCTCGTCTTTCTTAAAACTGTGAAAGGCTGAAAGAGCAGATAACTGTGAGCATTCTGATTTGTGGCCGGCGCTTTTATTGCCCCTGACTGTCACTTTTGAGACCAAAAAACAGGCGAACTCAGTGATTCTTGGCTTGTTTGTTCGTATTTGTCTTAATCAAACCTCTGTCAAACTTCACACCAAGAAAGGGTCATGAACTGAACTAACCCCCCTGAAACACTCATGCAAACGTCTTTGTACGAAAAGATTTTTTTTTTTTCAGTAATTCTTTTCTTCATTATTACCAAGACACGTTAACATATTAATGGGTTACTTACATAATAATTAAAACTTAGTTAATTCATCCACTTTATCTAAAGACCCTGATAATCTCCACATAATGATCCACGGTATTTTCCGACCGTTTACAATGCATACAACGAAATTTGCTTTTGAATTAGGCTCAATTAGCCTACACTCCCTCATCCACGTCATAGAAGAGATTCGTGGACCCCCCCCCCACACACACACCCACTAGGGCACCCCTCTATTTATATAACAGACTCACCCTCCTACCCAAAACACACACCCATTGAAGACATTCTCCCCCCGGCTTTTCTTTTAAATTTAAATGGTTTATCACAAGCATCATTTTACAATTGCACCTCCATAAAACAAATATGGAGTCGTTCAAGAAAAAAAAAAAGGTTACGTGATATGTGAATGGCCCCTCAAAAAACGCCCTACTTGTTGAAGAAGGCAAATACATATCATACGTTAGAAAAGGGGGGGGCTGTGCAAAGATACGTTACAAGGCTCAAGACAAAAGTACAGTGGAGGAAGGGGTCCTCGGCAAAAGTACATTGGGGGGAGGGGGGGTTAGACCTGGACAACGGTTCATTTGATGATCCCAGGCAAAAAACGTCGTTTGCAAATCTTGTGTCCCTAAAAATCTTTTGACAACTGCAGCCCATTAAATAAATTGATTGGGGGGGGCTCGATAGATTCCTTGAGACGGGCTTGACTGTAAGCAACGGAGGCCTTTCAGCGTATCTCTTATAACTAGTAAACACCTCATTAAGTGGCAGGATGATTCGGGAAAGTTTCAAATGTTTATTATTGAGTTAAGGCGAAAATGAAAACTCTCGACATGTCCCCCCCCCCTCTTTTTTTGCAGGGGGTGGGCAGGGCCGGCCTTACGAATTGCGGGGCCCCAATTTAATGGGGATGCTTGCCAGGCCCATCTTCTTTTTTGTTTTACAATAAAAACTTTTACTGTTAATGCTAAATGTAAATTGCGGGGCCCCTGCCTGGCGCGGTACCCAATGCGGAGGAATCGGTCAAATCGGCCTAAAGCCTGCCCTGGGAGGGGGGGGGGGAACATGCACTCACCTAGTTTACTTTTTCATAGAAAGGGATATGCATATTTTGAATCAGCTTGCATAAAAAAGGCTCAGCAGTTACTATCTAGTGTCAACAAAGAAAAAAAAAACAACAACATTGGAGTTGGGATTTTGGGAAGCTATTGTATGCAAGGAATTTAACGGTAGCCAAGATGTTTTGTTGACGAGGAGGTTCAAATATGGTATGGAAGGGTGGGGGGGGGGGCGTTAGTAAATATTATGAAATAACTGAAACTATAGTTTAAAAATATAAAACGGGCTAGTCATGTAGTAGGTACTATCAGGGCCGGCCTTACGAATTGTGGGGCCCAATTTAACGAATACTCGCCATAGGCCCCTCTTCTAATTTCTTTACAATAACACGACTGATAATGATATGCTAATGATATGCTAAATGTAAATTGTGGGGGCCCTACCAGGCACGAGGCCCAATTTGGAAGAAAATAAATATTCGGGGGGTAAGCTGCTGTTGGCCAAATATATTTAACAATGTTATGTATTTAATGTACATTTAAAGCCACCACAATTTATAAGAAATAAAACATTTGACGTAATCATTTGTTTCACGGCGGTTGTCTATTTACCCGTAAGAACGACCCTGATAGTACGCGCCTTTCCGAAACAACTCAAACTAACAATCAGGGTTCAATTGAACATTGAGTAGTGACTAGTGAGGTGTGCGAATTGAAGAAATTAAAAAAAAAAAGAGGAAGAAAAATATGAGATGTGTACGTGCATATATTGACCTGGAAGACCCAACGATGGACTCCACAATAACTGAGGGGGAGCACCAGTTGACCTCTTTTGGCAAAGTGTCCAGTCAGCTTGAGGATGCAAGTAGAAATCTCCGACCAATATTCCCACTCCCCCCCCCTCCCATATCCGGGAAATGTCAGAGGTTCTCATTATATGGATTACGAGCCCCCCCCCCCATTTTCTTTTCTTTCTTTTATTGGTAACTGGTTAGAAGGCTTAGCCATTCGGAAGCTTATCACAGCAACGCCAACCAAAACAAGTTTTAAGTGAATAAATAAAATATACAATCCTCAATTTGTAACTACCAGGAGCAGTTAACGATTGGGGAACCTTTGAAATTGTTCAATGGGATAGAAAAAAAAAAACAACAACAACACGGGCGCTTTGGACAAATAGACACAGTTAAACAATGAGGTGTTCTCGTGGGGGGGAGGGGGGGTTCATATACCGGCGATGTCCTGCAGTTTCGGACGAAAGGGTCATCGTTTGTGGTGCGAACGAAAGTTTTGGACGAAAAGTTTAATTACACACTGAACCGAATTCCTGAAATAGGAAGAAATAATATTTAAGCCAACGGCGAGAAATGATTTTTTTTTTTAAATCTAGTTTGTTGACGTGACCGAGTGCCATCTTGGAAATAAATTTAATTAAACCTTAAAAATGTGGGGCATAGTCTTCAAACCAACTAGCATGCAGTTTATAACATTTTTCAATTTATTATAGTAACGAGAATTCCCGAAATACGTTTATGGTTGCAAAATTCAAAGCGCTCGCGCACTTATGTGACATGGTAAATTTGATTAGGCGTCCGTTTCTGAAATAGGGCCAAAAGTCAATGAGCTATGAGAGTGGTGGCGAACCTATTTGGGGCCGCGTGCCATGGGTTCGTCACCACTGAACTATAATATGGATATAACATACAGCCAGGCACGCCGAGAGGGGGGGTCATTGCCAGGGGGCCCGGCCGCCCCGACCATGTCAATTTTTTCACGACTTATTGTTTATTAAGGGGCCCGCAATGATGTCCTGCCCTTGGGCCCGTGTTGGCTCTCGGCGCCACTGCATACAGTAGCGTATTGGTCTCTCAGGGCGGGCGGAAAGTGCCGCTCCATTCCCTTACCAAAGCATACTGAAGTAGTGGAAATGCCACACCCCCTTCCTGGTGACACAGTTTCGCCACGGTCAGACATTCTTTAGCCCTGCGTGTTTATGACGTCCCTCCTTTTTTTTTTCCTCACAATAAAAAGTCTTTAAAATAAAAAAAAACACGCACGGACACATATTTTAAGGTTTTTAATATGTATAAGTTAATTATAACATTACATTTTTTGATGTCTCTCTGAACAAAATATAAGATGGCATAGGGGTAGCTAACGTAGTTGGATGTGGCAAACGCTAGACCAGTACCATAACGGTTGGGCGCTAAATAAACA